>CAXKVX010001055.1:0-124271 GCA_964058865.1 Eleocharis quinqueflora
CTACCGCATCCAATTACTTCGCGTGTTGCAATAATTGGTTGCCATAAGTCGATTTTGGCGTAGTGAAAAACAACAAAAATTTCTTGTGTTTAACGTTGTATCACGACGAAAGCAAAACTTTCAAAATGCAATTCGTTGACAGTCGTACGTATACCACCTATAAAAAACACTATTTTTGTTTGCCATTTAAAACAAATCATAACTTAATTTATGGCTACTTGTTGAATTGAATATACTCTTCTGGGACAATGGGATTAGCACTTATTTTATCTATTTTAAATTTTTTATGTTACAGATTGTCACATATATTCTATCGATTTTAATATTGTATGGTGTAGGATTATCACAATATTACAACTATTTAAATATTTTTACAGCAAGTTTTGTCGCATCAAAATTTAATGTTTAAACCAAATTAACTGTTGTTAAATCATAAAATAACTACTTTTTGTTCTTCTTTATACTTATAAAAATGATTTAAACAAAGTTTAAAATTCATTTTATAAATTGTTTTGTTTAAAATTCATTTTATTAAATTGGGCATGATACTATGGTCAAATATGCCATATCTTTGTGTCGTTTGCTACTAGATTGGAAGGATGTTTTTTAGGTTCATCAAGATTGAGTATTTTATATTAACAAAACGACTAATTTCAAAATATGAACTTTAATTCATAAAGAGTTTAATTTAAGCAATTTATTAGAAAAATTTAATTTGTAAACAATTAATAATTTAACAATTAAAATAAATAATAACCTAAGAACTAATTAAAGTTACAAAGAAATAATTAGTAGGTGAGAAATACAACACAATCATCAAAAGCCCAACTAATCTAAGCCCAAACCTAGAAAACAATACAAAGCAAAACCCTAGCCACCATTTGTAATAAATACCCTCTCATCTTCTCTCTTCTCATTACTCAAAATTGCCACTCTTTCACTCTCTCTCTCTCTAGCCAACACGCTCTCAGGCAATCAATCAACCATCACACCACCCTCTCCCTCATTATGTAAGCCGAGAACACCACCTCTCTACACCAAATACTCAAACCCCTACACTCTCTCTCTTTTTCCCTCAATCTTTATCTCTTCACCAAATACCCAAACACCCCTCTATCACTCTTTACCGAAATCCCTCCTCTCACTTTCTTCGAATTCAAGTCGCCTGCTTAGTTTTTTGTATTTTAAATTATCAAGGTAATTCTCGTCAAATTTAATATAATATTGTCTTTTATAAAAATATTAATTGTAACTAAAAAATGTCTTGCGGTTTTCTCTTGGAGTTTTTGTAATCTTAATCATGTTATTTTAACAAAAATATAAGTTTGTTAAATTTATAACTAAGTGTGTATATTATATTACAAGTTTATAACGTAGTCCTACGATCACTAAAAGAAATCATTCCTATCAAGTTACTTTAAATTTGAAAAATGAATTAATTATTAAAAATAATTATAAGATATTAGATAAATTCTATAAAAATATTTATTTTCTTAAAAAATACTTAATGTTTTATGATATTTAGATTCATTGAATCTAGACAAGAATATTAGGTTATTTGGTTGCATATAATTTCGACATAGTTCATTCTTCGAATTCCAACTAGGAATATTTATTTTAACAGCTAATAAGATTTAGATTAATTGAATTTCAACCGAGCTTTAATCAATATAAGAAATCCATACTCTAATTTATATACATTTATATATAATCGAATATTAGGTTATACTTCGGGTATAAAATTTAAGAATCTCTATACGTATTTTATTTTTCTGTCCTTTCTATCAAGTGACTTTAAATTTGAAAAATTTAAGAATCTCTATCGTATTTTGTTTTTCTTCGTTTCTAAATTTCAGGGATTCAGCGCGGTTTAGCTACGACCTCGTCGCCCCCGACGAGCTCTCTCGCTTGATCCAATTCAAACCCTTAATTCGAGGTACGCAATACATGCAATTTATCTAAAAAATTTATATCGAAAGTTCATTTAATTTTTGTTGAATTTCCTTCTACTAGGAAGACGCGCAAGTTTAAAAGTTGAGAAATTCGAGTGTTAGTGAAGTATATAGTCGAGTATTTTGAAATTATAGGAATATTGCTGCATTTACTTTATTTTTAGAATGATGATTTATTTGTAAAGTTGCCCCTTGTAGGTAGTAAAGTTTTAGTAGATTGCTAGGCTATGGTTTTAGCAGACAGACACATATACAAAGTTTGAAAAGGAAAAAAAAATATGGATTAATGTCAGGCCAAGAATGAAACCCCTCTAGATAAGAAAAATAAAAGGTTTGACAAGGTTTTCCATCTTTGAAAATATAATAGAAGCATATATTTATAGGAAAAATGGAGATCACAAAAATTAGAATTACAGAAGACCAAGTATGTTATACTATTTCTATTGTAATCACTGGAAAATCACTTAGATTAAGCTTGGATGTTGTTTTCTTAAGCATAGAGACATAGGTCAAATATTGTTAAACACAAAACAACAGAGTTTCAGAGAGAAACACATCATTTTTCAAGTTTATCGCAATACTAGTTTGCGATGAACACAAAAATAAATGGCACCTGAGTAGCACAGTTTCTTCATAAAGTTTCAGAAAAGCACCTTTTTGCATCTTTGAACTTGTAATTAACAAGCAATTAGGTACGCACTGTTTCCTTTTTGAAGTAAGGTACACACAATTTCATTACCAGTGGGGTTTTATTTAGCCAAACTATGTCGGGTACCGTCAATGACAGTATGTTTCTGTAGGAAAAGTTTCTAAACCAGCACTTTGGTCAAAGAGATGGATTCCATGAATTATGTGGTAAATGAAGAGCCGAACATGTTTTCTGGAGAGCACCATGATTTGTCTCTATCTCTATCTCTGTCTGACTATAGCAGCTCTAGCAGCTCAGATGACGATGTCGATAGCTTTCAATCACACTATCAGCCAGAACATCAAGAAACACTGCAACCCCGGCAACAGCAAGTGGCCCCAGTACCGGTACTCCCGACCGGGCAAAGATTTTTGCGTTACATGTGTGATCACCCTAGCTGCCTGCACCACCACAATGATTATGGATTCTTTACAATGTCGTCGTTGGTTCAGCACCTACAGTATTGTGGGTTCCGGAACTCTACTGTCCAATTTGGAACCGCAGTTCAACCACTCTTAGTTCCAATAGGCACTCTGTATCAAGCAATAATTCCAACACAGAGGATGTTATGGTATCAAGCATCAAATCCTCTCTCTCAGCAGATGGTTCCAATACCAATGGTGCCTCGACCTCCAAGGCCTTCCTTTCAAGAGGTCCCTGGTATGTTTTTATTCAATAATATTGGTGTTTCTCGCAATGCAGCATTGCAAAATCACAGGCAAGATATGGGTCATCTGGAGTCAGCTATCTGCGATAGTGGTTTTTTCGTCAGGGATATTAGTGGTGATGAGGCAAGATATTATATGTGAGTCAGTGAACATGTTTCAAATGTACCAGGATAGATTTGTTTCTCAGAAGAAAAAGAAGAATAAATTTATCTTATTGCTTGGTGATTCCCTTATTTTGAGCTAGTTTTCTTTCTTTTATTTATCTCGTTTTTTCAATGTTATTGTTGTAGCAAAAATAATTTGACAATGTATTCCGATTAAGAAACGAGTAAATTTGCTCAATTGGCTGAAAAATAAATATAAATTTCATTCAAATATTATGCTTCTTTTATTTTTGTTCATGTCATGTTTCAACCTTCAAAGTGCCCCTTTGTGAAGTCGGCAGCGGTTGCGTAACTAAGAGGTTGAAACTGCAACTTAACGCCAGCGATCGATACCCAGTTCAGTTTCTAAGGCTGTGAAGGCAACTCCACCTATCAGTCCAAAGTTCGCTTCTGATGATAACATGTTTCAATGGAAATTCTGCTCCAACTGAACCTCCTAGTCCTAGCTAGTCAGACATGTTAGAAATCTATACATATTTCTACGATCAAGATCTATTCTAGTGTATTCAGGGGCGGAGGCAGGGGGACGACTGGGATTCTACCATCCCAATATTTTCGCACAATGTTCGTAAACTGTATTTTTTTCAAGTGTTCTTTTATATTTTCTATGGTTATTAAAATATCTAATCACCCCTAACAAATTTTTTAGATCTCAACCATTTCCAACCTAAAATTCTGCCTCCACCTCCCTGTGTATTACAAATTAAGCGAAAGAAATATCTCTTGTTCCATTCCAATGAATGAAGTCTGAAGATTGTGTTTAGCTGTTGCTTGTTGGTGTTTCGGAGAAAACACGCGTGTCTACTTAACGTTGGTTTCCTAAGTAATATGCGACGTTCTTCCTCAAAATTCGAACAAGAAATCAAGAGGAATGGTATAAATAATCTTATGCGAAACCCATAAAATAATACTACAAATATGGATATGTGTATGTCCAAATCAGAGAAGAGATCCTCAAATGAAAAATATTAAAAGGCGCATATTGAAAAACACATCTTATCTACCAAGCTCTATCTAGTGTAATGGTAAGACACAAAACTTGAATACTACGAGTCGCATTTCACGGAAGTTCATGCCTTTCTTGTTGTTCAAGGGAGTAAACAAAAGAATCCTATACGGGTGTGTTTGGATCATGTCATGGTTAGTGTAAAAATAGTGCTATCTAGATTAACGGTTGAAATATTGGTCACTTTTTACTATCCTAAATTGTATGAAAATAGTGCTAATTTTGTGCTATCTAGGTTAGTGAAAGTATTGTTTGGATTGCACAATTGGAGTAGTGATAGTGGAAATAATAAAATAGTGGATTGTTTTGATTTTTTAAGTACATTTATTTTACAAAAATAAAATAGTGTTGGTATAATATAATATAATAGTGATAATTATGATAATAATAATAATAATAAAATAATGACAATAATAATAATTTAATAATATAATAATTATAATAATTGTAATTATAATATAATAATGAATAAATAATTGTAATGACAATAATGATAATATAATAATAAATAATTACAATACTAATAACAAACTAATAATAATTTATTAATATTGTAATAATAACAACAACAATAATAATAAAGATAATTATAATAATTAATTAATATAATAATAATAACAATACCAAGATGATGATTACAATTATAATAATAATGATAGTAAATAGTAATAATAATAATAATAAATAATATAATAATTATAATGATAAATAATAATAATAATAATTATAATAATAAATGATAATATAGTAATTATAATGATGATTGATGATGATAATAATAATAATAATATTAATAATTATTATTATAATGATATTGGTAATAATCATAAATAAATAAATAATTTAACGATGACAATGATAATATATAATATAATAATAGTGATAGTAATAATAATAATATTATTATTAATATTAATTAATAGTAAGTAATAACAATCATAATGATGATGATGATGATTATAATATAATAATTATAATGATGATGATAATAATAATAATAACAATAATAATGATGATAATAATAATAACAATAATAATGATGATAATAATAATAATTTTGTTAATTTTGTGCATGCTAACTTCACTAACCCAACCTTTTGGTTGGGTTATGTGACACCCCGAAATTACCGGTCCAGCGGGGGTGCTCAAATCCATAGTATCTTCACAGCACTTGTCAACCTACGTCGTCAAAAGAAACACAAAACAACAGAAACAAAACGGAGTCAGCTATAAAGCTCAGTAATCGGTTATTTTACGACGCACTTCTCCTTAACAAGTTTTAACAATAAATCAATGTAATATTTCAGAATCACATGCAAATACTATCATAAACAAACGAATATCAAAATACAGACAGTAGAAATGAACGTAATATGTCTCGACTATATATGGTATCAACATGTACTATCAAATCAAACTCTACTAACTTTGGTCTGGTATTTCAGTTCAGATTTCATATCAATTCACAACTTCATTTCGAGACATTTCATATTTCAAACAATCACATATCAAATCAGTCATCATTAGGCCCAAAGAAGTAATATAATCCCCTTTTCCAACCGGTACTGGGCACAGAATAGGACAGTTTCTATATGTGCATAAAGAACCTGTTTTGCGAAGTCAGGTTATGATCCTCATCCTTCGTATATTACTTTTATAATCCACAGTGTATTCTGTGGCGTCATATCAAATCCATTTCCAGAATCAATTACGGAGAACAGTCAATACGGTTAACCATTCAAATAATGCAGTTCAACAAATGCAATGGAATCGAATATCAAAATGCATAATAAAATATATATGAAACAATCACAATTCATTTCAAAACAGTTCACAATTTCAATCCGAATCACACATTCGGATCAGATAGTCAGAGATCAAATACAAGTTAAGGAGAAGTCCGATTACCTAATCAGAAGACCATTCAAACCGTCAAATCAAATTTCCTTGAACTTGAAACAGCTATGTCGTATCGTTGGAAATTCAATTGGAGAAGCCTACCAAATCATCAACGGATATTCAAAAATTCATCCCTTATGTTTTTACTATTTTCCTAATTAATCTCTCCCTTTTTCTTTTCTTTTCCCTTTTCTCTTTTTTTTTTTCTTCCGCTTTTCTCTATTCTTATCTGTTTTAAATTCTCTTTTCTTGATTTATGGGAGGGGGATCGAGAGCCTCAAAGGCTTTGGCCGTGGCTTGCTGCATGGCAGCCATGTGGCAAGAGAGCCACGTTGCTTTTCTTTTTCCTTTTTTTCTTTTTAATTAGCCCATTTATAATTAAAACCTCATAATTTCAGAATTTATGAAATAGTCCAAATCTAAAATTTAAATACCTTACATCAATGCATAATTGCATATGTATAATAAAATCACCACAACAATGAAGAAGGATCACGCATATATGCATGCTATGCAAATAATTATTTAAAAAGTAGTAAAGCTCATTGGTCATTTGAAAAAGTAAGAAGAGTCTAGAATTCTTTTTGAAAATGGTAATGTATTGGTCATTTTAAAAAAATTAGTCCAACATATTTAATTTACAAGTTGGTCTAAATAAAACATACCAAAATATATTTAAATAACTTTGGAGTGTTACATGTTAGCAAAATAGCAAGAATAGCACACTAATTCTAACTATTGCTATTTCTAAATTTGTGTTTGGATCACTATCTTTGACAAAAATAGCAACTATTTTGAAATAGTCACTATTCTCATCCATCCAAACACACCCTACATGAATTGCAGCTTCAGGATAAGTGTGGGCAGCTAAACAAACCGAGTAAATTTCTTGAACTCTTGTTAAAAATAAAAATGCATTTTCTAAGGCTGTGAAGGCAACATGATATTCGAAGATTCAATTGTGGACCATTGGATCACGCTTTGTGATTCGTGCCAACATAATATTCGAAGATCCAATGGTCCACAATTGCAAAGCACGTGCTTTGCGGAACACATAGCCTCACTATATATATATATATTATATTCAACTTGTTTTATAATTAATTAATCATATTATTATAATTATTTAATTAATTTAATCGTCACATATAATTGTAAGTCAAGTGTCATTATGTCAGATACGATGTCGTACCTAAACCACTATCCTACTATATAGCTACGTCGTATATTATACGTTATATTGTTTTGTGCTAAATATAGTATAGAAAAATATATACGAAACACAAGTTGGTTAATTTTAGTTTATGTTTTGTTTGTGCTAATCTTGAGTGGGATCGGAAGCCCGAGACTCATACGTCATCGCCGTAGCTCTCGCTGCACGGGCTTATAGTCGTCATTTATCTTTTATACCTTTCTTGGTCCTTTTTATTTTCGGGTCTAGTTACTAAGTACTTTGGGCTTAACCACTAACTGGTAGTACCTGTTATAATTCCCAACTCGGCCCAATTAGGATCAAGGCCCAAAATACCTAGAAACTATCCTTACTAATTTTTATTATTTAATTGTATAACATATGTTGGGCCCTATGGGCTCAATATTTATTTTTAATACTTAAGTCCAGCAAGGGTCAAGGCCCAATGGGCCAATAGCCCATATATAAATTTAAATCCGTGAAGGGTCCAATGGCGTAAAAGCCCAAAGGCCCATACATATTTAATTATTTCTAAGGGTCCAGATATAAAATATGGCCTTTAAGCCCGATACCTTACATGGGCCCAGGCCTGTTGGATCTCAGAATAGTTATGTGCTTCTAAGAATCAGAGAAGAGAAGAATTTTGTGGTGCAAAAGAAAACCGCACCTTTTCTGTTTTTTCTTATTCCTTTTATTCTTGACTTACAATCATAAATAGAAAGAACTAAAAACTGCCTAAAAACAAAAGAATCGAAAATAGATATGGCTAATTATCTTCCATATCTTTACAAAACAGTAAACAACAAATTTCTTAACAATCTACCAAAATTATACTATAAATGTAAGCAAGGAAGAAGCGTGCCAGATACGTGCCAGACAAGTGTCCTTCCTCTAAATTCAACAAGCTTATATCTAATATTCACTTCCCTAAGCTTGTTGCATACTTTCTCACATCTTGCAACCCAATCCTGTCACACAGCTCGCAGAATCTCACTCTTCCCAACGGCTTTGTCAGAATGTCTGCCAATTGATCCTGAGTTCGCACGTGTTCAACTTCAATCCTGCCACTTTCAACATTTTCCCTGAGATAGTGAAATCTCGTATCAATATGCTTGCTTCGATCATGATAGACTGGATTCTTGCTCAACGAGATTGCTGACTGATTGTCTACCTTGAGCTTGAACTGTCTCAGATGCTGACTTAGTACATCAGATCGCAGGGCCTCAAGCAACACACCCTGACACGCACCCTGAGCAGCTGCTATATATTCTGCTTCACACGAAGATAGAGCAACTACCTTTTGTTTTCTAGAGAACCAGCTAATGAGATTTCTCCCTAAGAAGAACATGACACCAGTAGTGCTTTTTCTGTCATCCAAGTCTCCTGCCAAGTCACTGTCAGTGAAGCCAGTTAGACATCCTTCACTGTCAGGTGACCTCTTGTATACACAGCCCAGATTTACACTGCCTTTGATGTACCTTAATATCTGCTTAACAGCTGCCATGTGTTCTGATCTTGGGGACTCCATAAACCGACTGACAATTCCTACTGAGTATGCCAGATCAGGTCTTGTGTGTAGCAGATATCTCACTTGTTCCACTCCTATCAAGCACACACCCAAGAGACCAATGGGTTCAGTCTCCTCATAAATTTCAGCGATACTGCGCATTCTGACTGGTGTCTGATGATCATCTCTTTCACCATTCTCATTAGTAGGCTGCACACTTACTTCAGAGTCATCATCACCATCCTCCTCTCCTACAGCCCTTTCACTCACCAGTTGGAAAGGCATTATTCTTCTGGTCTCATTCTCCTCACTCACCTGTTCACTGTCAATTGGCCAGGGTCCAGGTCTGTCTTCCTCAAACACAACATCTCTTGTTATCACCACCTTCTTTGTAACAGGATCATAGACCCGATAGGCTTTAGAGCCCTTTTCATAACCAAACAAAACCATCTCAATGCTCCTATCATCTAGCTTCTTCATCTGTCCTCCTATCACTTTAACATGAGCAAGACAACCAAAGGTTCTCATATGAAACACTGATGGCTTGTGCTTGTACCATGCCTCATAGGGAGTCATCCCTTCAACACTCTTAGTTGGAGATCTGTTCAAAAGATATACTGCAGTTGTAACAGCTTCTCCCCAAAACTCAGCTGGCACCTTCATTGCTTTCATCATACTTCTTGCCATGCCCATAATGGTTTGATTCCTTCTTTCAACTACTCCATTCTGTTGAGGAGAATAGGGAGCAGTCATATGCCTTTTAATGCCATTGACTGAACAAAAACTTTCAAACTCAGCAGATTTGAACTCCCCACCTCTATCAGTTCTCAACACTTTGAGTTTCTTACACTGTTCAGTCTCAGCCATCATCTTTATTGTCTTAAAAGCTATGAAAGCCCTCTCTTTGCTAGATAGCAAGGTTATCCACATGTATCTGCTAAAGTCATCTACTAAGAGCAAGAAATACCTATTTCCTGCAGGAGTTGAAGGGTTTATAGGTCCACAGAGGTCACCATGCACCAGTTCCAGAACTTCACTTGCTCTGAACTGTGCTTTCTGAGGAAACGTTGCTCTTCTTTGCTTGCCTACCAAACAGCCATCACACACCTGCTCAACATGCTCAATGCAAGATAGGCCTTCTACCAGTCTCTCCTGTCCCATCCTTCTTAGAGCTTGAAAATTCAAATGCCCAAACCGAGCATGCCATTTCCATGCCTGGGAATTAGTACTTGCTGACATGCATACAGGTTGAGTAACCTCTAGCTTCAGAATATACAATCGATTCAATGTTCTATTCACCTTTATGATCAGTGTCCCTTCTATATCATGAATGGTAAGTACACCCTGATACATCACAACTTTGCACCCTTGCTCCTCTAATTGACCAAGACTGATCATGTTGCTTGACAATTTTGGAATGTAATACACATTCGATAAGGCCTTATGTTCACCACCTTTTCCTTTGAGCAACACTGTCCCCTTACCACCTATGTGTACCAGACTTCCATCTCCCAATTTTACTGTGCCACCTGTACCTGATTCTAGATCTGAGAACAAAGCAAGGTTTCCTGTCATGTGATTGCTTGCCCCAGAGTCTAAATACCAAGTATACTTCTTCTGGCTCACATCTTCACCCAGCAGCAGCTCTGCAACATCAGTTTCAGCATTTTTCTGTTTTGTCCCAAGTATGACCTCATGCATTAGTAACACTGGTTCCTCCTCTTCTTCTTTCTCTGCCACAAATGCCCTTTCATTCTTTGATTTTCTACACTCAGATGCAAAATGTCCATAAATGCCACAACTAAAGCATTTTATCTTGGACTTGTCAAACCTTCTCTTCTGCTTTCTTTCGTGGCCTCCACCTTGACCTTCAGATCTTTCTGCTCCTGCCTTCTCCTTCAAGCTCAGAGCCTCCCACTGTGCACGGGTAAGAAGCAACCTCTCTTCTTCGACTTCTTTGTGCTGCTTTCTACCCTTTATACTTTCTTCAAACACCCTTAGTCTACCAACTGCCTCTGCCACAGTCATAGCCGCCATGTCACCCCATTGTTCAATCGTGCTTATGATGGGCAGAAACCTATCTGGCACAGAACTGAATAGTTTTACAACTACACTGCTCTCTTTCACTTCTACCCCTAGGGAGCGCATTTCACCAACCAGACTTACCAACAGTTGTGAAAATTCGACCAGACTTGATGAATCAGACATCACCAATCTATCAAATTCTCTCTTTACCACCTGTGCCCTTGCTTTCCTGACACGGTCCTCTCCAATTGCCATCTGTTTGATTACCTGCCAGACTTCTTTAGCAGTTTCCTTCTCTGCAATCGCCATGATAGTTGCGTCAGGGACTGCTTGAGATATTGCTGCAATGGCGCTCTGATCCTTCTCTGTGTCGACTTTGCCTTCGCCCTCCACTGTCTCCCATACTCCCAATGCACGCAGTAAGATTTTCATCTTTATCGCCCACAACCCATAGTTCGTGTCGTTCAGCATTGGGTATTGTACAGGTACTCCTCCTCCCTTGACTGTTACCCTAGGTCCATCACTTGCTGTTGCTGCTGCCTTTGCTTTACCATCGCCCATTGTTGAAGGCTCTGATGCCAAATGTTGGATCTCAGAATAGTTATGTGCTTCTAAGAATCAGAGAAGAGAAGAATTTTGTGGTGCAAAAGAAAACCGCACCTTTTCTGTTTTTTCTTATTCCTTTTATTCTTAACTTACAATCATAAATAGAAAGAACTAAAAACTGCATAAAACAAAAGAATCGAAAATAGATATGGCTAATTATCTTCCATATCTTTACAAAACAGTAAACAACAAATTTCTTAACAATCTACCAAAATTATACTATAAATGTAAGCAAGGAAGAAGCGTGCCAGATACGTGCCAGACAAGTGTCCTTCCTCTAAATTCAACAAGCTTATATCTAATAAGGCCTTCATTCTGGGCCCAAATAAATCACTCATTGATCGAATTCAAGTCAGGGGCCGACTACAACAAACCACACCAGTGCTGGTACTAGCTGGTACTCAGTTGGTACAGCAGTGCCAGAACCCAAGTACCACTGGCACAACATACCAGTATCATAAAACAAAACAAGACAGTATCACATTCTGACCTATTGTTCTAACGTCCCAGAGCCTGCACAATTTAAAACCAGCAAGCAACAACACACAAAGTAAGTACTTAATAAAATAGCAAACAAGCATCACACAGCAAGGAAAGAACACAAGACAACAACAAAGGAACAACACAGAGTAGAACAGTGAGGCGTTATAGGCTTAACAGTAATAAGGGTGCGTGATTACAACCGAGGCATAGTACACCAACGAGGTGTCGGGCTCCCTCCTCTTTCCTGCCTTGATCGAACTTTCAACGATACAATAAATTACTCGCTAAATTTGCAAGTTTACTGTCTAATCTCATCGCATGAGAACCTAGTGGCAAGAGGAAGGCAGGAAAGGGTGGACCCTCATATTTATAAGCGTCAGGTAAGCCGATTCAGAGCTGTACGCTCTAGCGTGGGTCAGAAAGGTTTCAGGTAAGGACGGGAAGAATAGTCAAGGCGCAGGGCTACAAAGCAACCCTATAACCCTGTCATTAAGGGTGAACAGTTGGGGGCGTGCGGAGTCAGAGGATACAAGACATGCAGAGGGGCTGGGAGACGACTCAGAGAGAGCACGAGGGTACAACACATTAAGGTGAGGTGAGGGATCGAGCGGAGAAAGAAGGAATAAGGCGAGTGGTTGACAGAGATGGTTCGAGAGGGGAAGGAAGAATGGATAAAGAAAGAGGGACATAGGTGCTCGAAGGGAAGGGAAAAGACATGAGGAGAGGAGGAGAGGAGAAAGAGTGCATCGGTGTGGAGAGAAACCGAGGAAAAAGGAGAGAAGAAGAGAGAGAGTGTGTGTGTGGTCTCGGGAAAGAAAAGGAAAAATAGGAGAGGAATGGCATTTAATGCCCCGCAGAGAGAGAGAGTATGGTTCTAGGAGAGCGTGTCGGATAGTGGGAAAAAGGTAAGGGAGAGGAGAGAGGGTGCTAAGGTGGCAGAGAATTAAAGAGATAGAGACAACAGAGGAGAGAGCAGAGAGAGTGGCGTAGCGGGTTTTTTTAGGAAGAAAAGGAGAGAAAAGGTGCAGCAGGTTAGGGATTGATTGCAGCGCCCCTTCCGAAATTTTCGTGCAACGGTTTCTGATACTTTTAAGTTGATGACCCGTTCTCTCTAGTTATCCAGTTCCAGGCCACAAGGGATCTTGACTGGCGGAGTCCCCTAGGTCATGCTTTGACCGAGGCCAGTTGGCCAATTATGTGGCTTAACCCATGTGACCTCGGGTGTGGCCAGCTGCTGCATGGCTTAAACACGACCTGAATGGGTCAGGATCGTGGCAGCATGAAATCGAAGATTCTAGTTAATTTGTTTCTTTAAGTTTTGGGTGGTTTAAGGATGTGCTTGTGTGGTCTCTCGTGTTGTAGTTGCATTTAGGCGTGGTACGGGTCGAATGACTCATTTCATGTAGGTTCAACTGCAAATCTGACTTATTGATTTTATTTACTATTTAGTTGTTTTAATGGTTAAAATTGTTAAACTAAATCTTAAAATTTACAATACATAAATTGAATTTAACCTATTTCTTTCAAGTAAATATATCTTATCTTAATTATAATTTTATTAAATAAGTTCTCTCAATTTTTATTCTCTTTATAATTTGTTGTAAGTAAATTAGATTAGTTGATGTTTGTATGTAAAGGTTGTAGATAATTTCGTTAAGTGATTTAAATTGGAAATAGGTTAATCTAGTGGTTTTAAATTTTGAAAATTATATAATTGAATTAGTAATTTAATACTTTTGTTTAATGGTGATTATTTGATCAATTTATATTTATATTCCTACATGTGCAACATATGAGTCATGCCTATATATATTTTATCTTATTGCAATATTTCCATTAACTTCTTATCTTTAGTTCAAAATTTTAAATATGTACATGTTTCAATTATTTTGGCTTTCATTATTAGATCTAGTTAATTAGTTAATTAATTGATTAGAATTGTGAAAATCTGATATAAAATTGTATAATAATTATTAATTGATTTAGTTTGCACATTTGTACATTGCGTGTATATATATTTTATTATACTTGAAATTGTTAATGTATATCACGTTAGTTTTAATTCCTCAGAGAGCTTTTGTCTAGAAATTTTAATTCCTATGAAATTATGTAAGTTAACCAAAGAAAGATTTAAATTTTTATGTATTTTTCCAGGCTGAATTTGGGTTAAGACCTAAATTAATGGTAGAATTTGGGTTAAGACCTAAATTAATGATAAACTTCATGATTAAGAGGACAGTTATTTGTTAAAATAATTGTCAAAAATAGCGGGTTTTACAATGTGTCTCTGCGTGGCAATCCAAGATATCTCATTGGAAATTATGTCGATTTGCAATTCAAAGTTATTGCCCATATATGGCTAGAATCAAGATTCTCAGGCACTATAACTATCTCAGACTTGGACATATTTATTTTAAGTCCAAATATTAGCTCCCAATATGCAAATACTATTTCAATAGCCTGAAAGTTCTGAATGTTTGATTTGACAATAAACATCAAATTATCTTCATACATGACACATGCCTTGACTCCACGGAAAGGCACTGAAATACCTCTAGAGACTTGCAGTTTGTTAACCTCTAGAGACAAAAAATCAGCAGCCATTATGAACAAATATGATGACAATAGATCTCCCTGACGCACTTAGCGTTTCAGTATGATTTTATTTCCCAACATTCCATTTATCACCACCTGAGAAGATCTTTGTAAGATCAAATTTTGGATCCATTGCTACCAGCAATTTGTGAACCCTCTTGCTTTTAGTATATGTATCAAACACTTTCATCCAATTGTATCAAACGCATTGTGTATGTCAGCTTTGAAGAAATCAGCAGCCAGCAATGAATCATGTTTGATTATAGTCCACAAACCCACTAATTATCTTTGAGTTCTTTTTGCCAAAATTTTTGATATAATTCTTTGAAAGACATGAATTAGACTAATATGCATGTACTTTGTTGGCTTGATTGCTCCTTGCTCCTTTGAAATAAGGACAATATAAGAAGATTTTAATGGAGTCAAGGATACATTTTGAGTAAACACTGTGTGAATGGTTTGATAAAGATCAGGCAACATTATATCGATAAATGCCTTGTAAAACTCTCCAGTAAAACCGTCAAGCCCTAGAGCCTTTCCTGATGGCCATGATTTGATTGCCTCTCTTATCTCCTCTTGAGTAATTTCATGATCTATATCTTGCAAGGTTTGTTGAAAATGATATATAAATGGCTTCCCAATTTATGAAATCAGGGTCTATGTTTGATTCTGCACCTATCAGAGACAAAGTGTTGAAAGAAAACATTTGCTTTATCTCCATGATTGAAATATTGTCTTCCATTGTGTTCTACTATTGTTATTCCATTTTTTTATTGTTTACTGTTGCATGTGCATG
This sequence comes from Eleocharis quinqueflora, assembly GCA_964058865.1. Taxonomy (NCBI): domain Eukaryota; kingdom Viridiplantae; phylum Streptophyta; class Magnoliopsida; order Poales; family Cyperaceae; genus Eleocharis; species Eleocharis quinqueflora. The sequence goes on from CAXKVX010001055.1 coordinate 15,582, forward strand.
AAAAAAGACAGTATTTCGATCCCCTTCCAACTTCCATTGCACCTTGCTTCTCTGCTTTCATATATCCTCTTCTAGAACTGCAAAACCAGTGAATCTCTTTTTTATTATAGCCTTCATCCATTTCTCAAAGCTTGTGATTTGTCTGTGCTCAGATTGTTGTTCTAACCATCCTAAAAACTGCTTGCAAACCAACATTTGTCTTCTAACATTTCCTATTTTTCTTTCCCCCATTTGTATACAAGCTGTTGCAATATTGTCAACTTCTAATGCAATTGTATAGGTGTTGCAGAGCACTGCATATTTGTCCACTGTGTGCTTACCATTTGCTTGAATTCATTTGACGTGAGATATAGGTTTTCAAACCTAAAAAATGTTGGAAAGGAGCATCTCTTTCGAAAAATCACAGTGATTGAAGCATGATCAGAAGAGGTATTTGAATGTGCACGTTGTGATACTTCTGAGAAAGTATTGATACACTGTTGTGATACCAAAAACCTAACTGTTGTGATTTTAAAACTGTGATATTTTGTTTGTTATTCTAATAGTTATTTTGAACTGATGTTATTTGGGTTCTATCCGTCGTTGGTTAGAAAGTTGTAGTGGGATGGATAATATTTAACATTTGATTGTAATAGAAGTCTTTTGCAAAAAAAAAAAAAAATTATTATAATCAATATATCATCTTTCCATATATTGATTTCTCTTTAGAAAAACAGGTAGTCTCCAACTCTTTAGTAAAAAAAAAACGATTCTTTCACCGACCAACTTCTGTGTCAACATTTTGAAATGCTTCATGCTACGTCGATTATGACAATTATCATGCTTGTGGCATCGTACCACCAAAATTCTCGTACCAAGGAAGAAATCAAGTGTTCATATGCCAAGTCTCAACTGAATCGAAGGTGCTACCAAATAATAAACACAAAAATTGCAAGTAGCAAAACAAGTTTTCAATCATGCTCCACCCTCTAGCGCATTTTGAGTAATGAATTGAAGAATCTGTTCAATAAAGCAAGCAATTATCAAATCATCAAATTTGCTCGGCGTGGAGCAAAGAATATAGCCAATTGCCATGCTAGCATCAATCCACGAACAGATCAAAAATCACAATGAAACGAGAAAATCAAATGGCAGTTCATACAGCAAGAACCCTTTACACAACCAATAAAAAGATAATATAAACTATGGACTAAAAGGAACACAGTCCATGACTCCATGTCAGCAGGTCTAATTCTCTCAAGCTAAATGGTCTGATCCTAATTTTCCCTATTTCTTAGCCTTCCTAGCAGGAGTCTTCCTTGATGGGATTGACTTCTTGGGTGCTGCCTTCTTTGTCGGGGTCGCCACTTTCTTTGCTGACGCCTTCTTCACTGGAGTTGTAGCAGCCTTCTTTCCTGGTGAATCCTTAGGGGATGTCTTAGCTGATTTAGCAGGCCTATCAGCACCTTTTGGATTAGTTGTAGCCTTGGTCTTAGTAGGAGAAGCCTTCGGCTTTGTTGTCACTTTTGCCTTAGCTGGAGATGCCTTTGCTTTAACCTTTGGAGCTAATTCTTTCTTTGCGTTAGCAACAGCTTTTGGCTTTGGTGCAACAGCTTTTGGCTTTGGTGCAACAGCTGGCTTGGCTGCAGCCTTCTTTGCCTTGCCAGGAGAAGACTTGGCCTTGGGCTGGGATTTGGTCTTAGCATCTGTCTTCGTTTTGGCAAGAGAAGTCAGCTTGGTGGATTTTGCATCTTTCCCCTTGGGTTTGGTGCTGGCATTGGCCTTTGGCTCAGCAGGTTTGGCAGCTGCAGGTTTTGGTGCTGCACTTGCCAATTTGTAAGAGTTCTTAACTTTGACAAGTTTACCAGATGCAATAAGCTTCTTGAGCTGATGAGACAAATGCTTTTTGAAATTTGATGGCAAGTGTGCCTTGTGCTTGTCTTCTACAAATTTCCCAATTGCAACAGAACTTGACCCAGTTCTCTCCTTAAGAGATGTGATGGCCTCACTTATCATCTGAATTAAATTAAGAACTCTAAAGTGGTTAGAGATTGATACTCCAATCAGATATATACATGATTATAAATATTGTTACACATGGTGAAACAGGTTCATACATAGTCCTATTGATTTGTACCGCTCATGGTAAAAAAATTTAGATGTAGAACAATCTAAATTCATTTCTATAAAAGTCCCATGCTATATCATTTAATTGCACAAAACTGGTGTTCTAATAATATTTAATTCATCTGGTGTTCTAATTCTAGTATTTTAAGAAATTTTCACACACTACATAACACTCCACAATAACAAATTGACATAATTCGTTCATAAAACTGCATGATTTAGTAGCAATTGCAAGAATTTATCAAATTCACGAATAGATTGTTCAAGAGGTTGAATCTAACAATTACCAAGCTAATCTAGAAGAAAATTATACATTCGTATGTGACCTAGATGCATATTCTATACAAATCCGTAGAAACCTTTTGTTAAGTTCTGAATACGCTGACTTGATTGAATGGAGTTTCTTTTTGTTGTTGAAGAGCGTTTCACTAGTTTAAATCTAGTTTTAACTAAGAGAAAGAGAACAAGAGCACAAACCTCAGCGTAAGGCGGGTGGCTAGGAGGTGCACGAGCCTTCTCCTTCTTAGACTTGGATTTGGCGGCGGCCTTCGCCGGAGCAACAGGATCGGAGGCTCCATCCTCGATCGGAAGTGATGCACTATCCACAGTAGCCATTATTACAACTCGAGCTTTGAGCAAAGGGAAGAAAGAGTCGCTTGTAAGATGAGAGAAGCGCGAGAGAGAATTTTTGTAGTTTCCTCTTCTTTTTACGAATTTTTTTATGGCCAAAATAGATGCCAAGTTTAAATATGAGAAGAGTGTTAAAGGAAGATGGAGTAGTGCGCTCTGATTGGTCGAGAGAGTGTCACACGGATCGAGTTCTCACGAAGGGTAGATTATTGACCCTTGGATTAATTTATTATCAACGGTTAAAAATTTGTTAGACAGTTTGGCTAGTGCTTGGCTTGAACTCTCGGGATGCCATGCCATGATGTATCCTTGAGTGTGCTTCTCCTCTAAATTCAAATATGAATATCTCTACCTAGAGTTGATGAATTTGTATATGGTTTTGATTGGGATTTAGCAGATGAAATGAGGTTTACGATGATTGTCAATTTAGCTTATTTGGTTCTGTGTGCAGGGAGAAATTTGTTAGAGAATGTAAAGTGGTCATAGACAAGGATTTGTGTGAGTTAGTCGAATTCTTTCGGAATTTCGAAAACAATGCGGGAGGCGTTAGGCGTTATTTTCATATCGTATTACAACGACATTTATTTGCACATATAATAATTTTTGAACCATCAAAATTGAGCATAAGTCGAGTCATTTAGATAGACTAGTAATCATACCCGTGCACAGCAACGAGAGAAAATAATGTAGGCGAAAATATAATTTACGAAAATATTTTTTTTCAAAAAAAATATAAGAAATAAATATCGCTGAACATAAACCTAAAATAGTATTTTTTTTAGTTTGCCTTGTTTAGCGAATCAAATTTAGTAAATTTTTAATATTCTAAATTATGGAGCATGGAGCGTTGAGCGGGCAGCAGGAGAGCAGAGCGGGTGCGAGGAGCGGTGATCGGGCAACGGGGAGCGTAGAGCGGGTGCGAGGTGCGAGAAGCGTGGAGCGGTGAGCGGGCAGCGAGCAGCGGGGAGCGTAGAGCGGGTGCGAGAAGCATGGAGCGTGGAGCGGGAAGCGTGGAGCATGGTTTGGGAAGCGTGAAGCATGAAACAGAAAGCAGGAAGCGAGAAGCGGGAAGTGCTGAATTTGCATCAGAATATTTTCAACTTCGTACAGCGGATTTTCCAGAATGTGGTCTCATTTGATAGGGTAGGTGAAGTTCTCTCTAACGATCCCTTATGCCTCTTGTGCGTCACAGCAGTTTGGCTTGGGGGAACACACGAACATAGCTACCTGATACATGATACTGGGTACTTAGCCAAATTTGAGAAGGTAAGCACATATTTTCTGATTGCTGAATTTGCATCAAAATATTTTCGATTTAGTAATTAGCCAAATTAGACTTTCATATGCATTTTGATTTGATGCGCATAATAATGTATTGAAGGAACAATTGTAATTTGTTTTGATTGATTACTATTGACTAAATTCTTGCTGTGTATGTTACCTCTGACTTATTTTGTTTATTATTCAATTCATTTTCTGTTTTATTTTGCGTTATAATTGATTTGATCATGTAATATTTTTTAATAATATTTATTAGACTTTCATATGCATTTTGATTTGATGCGCTATAATGTATTGAAGGAACAATTGTAATTTGTTTTGATTAATTACTATTGACTAAATTCTTGTTGTGTATGTTACCTCTGACTTATTTGTTATTATTCAATTAATTTTCTGTTTTATTTTGCATTATAAATCACTTCAATGCGTCAATTATAAGGAACAATCATAATTCGGAAATTGTAACATCGAGTTGTAAAATTACCTAAGGGCTTTTAACATTAACAAAAGGGCGTAAAGCTGACATTAGACGACTCTGTGTTTCAAATGATGTATGAGTCCATTATACATCATCTCTCTTAATCCTATGTTTTGTTATTAGAACCACCCACAAGAACAACTCTTTGTCCATAAATAAAAAGAAAACTAAAATTACATTGCTCTCACAACAAAATTTTACACCTACAAGAAACAACTAATTGGACCTTATACAGTTATACCTCATGTTGTGCCTATTCGCAACAACAGTCCAACCATCAGCAATGATACAGTCATTTGTACTTGTATCACCATCTACCTGCAAAAACAATAAATACATAAAATAAGCTAGACTTGTTAAATGTTGAAATGCATATGTACTCAAGATATAGATGTTGTTAGATGTATCGTCAAACAACAAACATCATTTATTCAAACTGTTATACACCAAGTCATATATACCATATGCATTATGAGAAGTTGTGAATTAACAAGTGAAAAGGTCACAGGTACACACTGGGTTGCTTGGCTTAGAATAGAAGAGCACAAACTACAATAGTCCATTTACCATGGTTCTGAAACTCAGAATAGGAATTGGGACGGAAAAAGTACTCTGTGGAATCAGAATCAAATATGATAGGAATGGGCTAACCCAAATTGGAAAAACATTAATTTTGCATCACTTGTCCTGGATTCATCCACATTCGTCGCTTGTGTTGCCTCAATTGTCATTGAATCTAATTCTGAGTCGTCCTCGTCAGAGCTTTTGTCAGAGTCATTGTTGACATCCTGTACCTTAATTGTCATTAATTGTACCAAATAACAAATTGATGAATAAATTACACATAATAATAAATCCTTCCTTTCTTGTGCTTATGTTAGCACCTTTGTGCTCATGATATCACCCTAAAAATATTTTCAGTAATTGCATTTAAATTTCTATAAAGTTAATCATTGTAGAACATCTGAATAGTTTGCAGAACACAACATTCTCAAAAGAATTAATAAATGTCTAACATTGTACTTTGTTGTGAACACGTTTAGAAAAGAACTGAAGCAAACCTTGGTGATTAACTTGACATATTTGTTTTCATCCTCAACTTTGACCATTCTGCCTATATAGAATTTTATTGCTACTTATCAACAATGAATTAGGAAACATAATCTCAGAGGAACTCACAAATCAACTAATAATATGAGTAAATACCCAAAAAAAATTTAAAAAACAGAATTAACTAAAAGATGCTACAAGCATATATGTGCTAATATTGACATGATCTCCAAATGTGAAATTAAGCTTTCAAAATAAATGAAATTAGAAACCACATTTTGTCTAGGCTACATACAATTTCTGATAATATCCACACTGGTTCGAGTGACTGGCACCAACAGAAGATTACTAATGCAAACGGTTTAACACTTCACAAGTTCACTGCATGGTGACTTACACAACCACAAGTACACAACCCAAGGATTTCTGATATATTTACTTTTAAAGGTATTATCACGATTACAACATTCTCGTTTTGTGTTCCTTGAATGAGTAAGGCCATGGAAAATTAATGAACCTGAAAATAAAATTGAAGGAAATGAAATTCAGATTGAATCAGACAGTCGTCAGATAAGAGTACAATCCTGAGGTTCGAGAAGTGATGTAACACATTTTAAATTCATTCAAAATCTCTTGATTTACTCTATGTAACACATTCAAAATCTATCTCATTTGTTCCTCTCTGATAGTAAATCAGTATTATGAAATTTAAGATAACCTTACTATATGATGCAAATGGAGAAGTGATATGAGATATTCAGAAAGATATGTACTTTATAATATAGTATAAAGTATAGATATATAGATTTAATACCGAAATAGCAACTGAAATAGTACTTCCAGTGGGCTGTAAATCCAGACATGTACTGGTAAAACAGCTTGTGCCAGAAACTCCAGGTTTGGTACTCAGGCTCACTGATACGGAAAATTGGAGAAATTTGATTCTGATCCGAATACAACACATCAACACATACCAAATTAGAGAAAATTTATATTTTTTAATCAAGAGAGGAAAAACTCACAATCAAGAGAGAGTTCGAATTGCTGAAGTGATTCAAGAGTAGATCATCCAAACCTAATGGTATTCAGCTTTACAGCAGTGATGCTGACTGTACTTGTCTTAAGCGAAGCCATTGATGGAGGTGAATCGTGATCCAGCAGAGAGGGAGAGAGAGGACGAGAAGTTAGGTTTAGGTGAGAACTTTGGGTTTAGGTGGTGGGCAGAGATAAGAGATTGGTATTCGGAAGAGGAGAGGCGGTAGAGATCCATCTCATCTCTGTCAAGGCAGCGACAGATTTAGGGTTAGGAGGGGTGGAGGGAGAGAGGACACGAGAGAGATGAGCACGGAGCTCTCCATGTGCGACGATCTTTTGGTGGTTTCGACAGATTGAGGGACGATGTGGAATAGGCTAGGGTTTAGTTGTAGATAATAGTGATGTGGTGGAGAAGAGAAAAGGGAAAGGAAGAGCCGCAATCAGCGGTGTGGTGGAGGAATGGAACATCGATGTGGTGGAGAAGAGAAAGGGGAAAGGAAAAGCCGCGATCAGCGGTGTGGTGGAGGAATTGGGAGAGCGTCGATTTAACCGAGGTTAGGGAACATCGATGTGGTGGAGAAGAGAAAGGGAAAAGGAACAGCGGTGTGGTCGATCTAACCGAGCGTCGATTTTTGTACTGAAAGGATATTTTGGTCCATAAAAAGATAAGACCACTGACAAAATGACGAGGTCTAGTCCTTAGATGCTTTATAAAATAGTATAGATATGAATACGATCGGACTAAAATACTTGCTAGATACGATTTGCAACCAAATTATTGTTTGTCGAAAACGCAACTTATTGCTTTTTGACAATCGACAACATTATTAAGAGGCTTTCTCAAATTACTTTATGACTTGATAAGATCATTACTTCGACTCGTCATGCAACAGTGCAACGTGCATTTATCTCATGATAAGATGGTAGTGAACAAAGTTTTAAAATATGATAAAAGTTTGGATATAGTTTTTGTTTTTTTATTCATTGTCTCGCAGACTTACAATACACATATTCACAAACAAATCAGAAAATAAACTTAAAAATACTTCCTAAAAGTAGCCCCTAAAATAAACTTGGATATAGTTAAATGCCAAATTTGGTAGCCTACAGAAATAATTTTATTTTGCTATCTCGACATAAAAAAATGTATAATAAATATGCATATCCAAAATTATTAATCAGAAGTTTCAAGCCATTTATATCTACATTGTTTGGTCATAAAAATAGACTAGTGTACTCATCTGGCGCTCTTCACATATCACATGTAGTTACTTATTTGCCATCTCGTGACAATTATATATACAATATATATATATATATATATAGAACTGGGCTATGGTGCTTGATCAAGTACCAAGGGGTCAGTGCTTGACCATCAAATCACACAAACGGGTAGTTAAAATTTCGATTTATCATTCTCAATAATTTCTTTATATCAAAATCTTATGGGATACCAAAATTTTCTATTTTTAGAAATTTGTAAGTATTTGTTTTGGATTTTTGAAAATGACTAAAAAATAGTAATAAAATAATCAGTGTTTGTACATAAAATATGTCACATTGAAAAATCCAAAACAAATACTTACAAAATTCTAAAAATAGAAAATTTTGGCATCCCTCAAGATTTTCATATAAATAAATTATTGAGCACGATAAATCAAAATTTTAGCCATTCGTTTGTAAGATTTGATGATCAAGCACCATAGTCTAGTTCTATATATATATATATATATATATATATATATATATATATATATATATATAATTATATATATAACTGAATACGGTTCACCTCTCTAAAAATAGCAAAAAAATTCAAAAAAAAATGTAAAATTCAATCTCCAAGTAGATTTCAATATGTAGATCACGTTCAACGGTTCGAATCGATCGTTGAAAATTTCAAATTAGAGATACAATATGGAGTATTAGTGATTTGGTGCTCCATGGAGCACCCTAGCCTCTCTCTCTCTCTCTCTCTCTCTCTCTCTATATATATATATATATATATAATTCGGCTAACATACTAAAGCAAAACTGAAAACGTGCTAACGGATGTTTATTTCGAATTTCAAACCGGAAACGACCGATCCGAACCGTTGAAATTATTATCCATACTAAAACCTACATAAGAACCAAATTTTACATCATTTTGAATTTTTTTACTATTTTATCGGAGGCATTTAAGAATGTGTTGAAATTGGAAGTTTTTCAAAATCGTTAGATTAATTCATTTTCAATGACTCAGATAAAATAGTAAAAAAATTCGAAAAATGTCAAATTTGGTCCCTATGTAGGTTTTAGTATGGACAACAATTTCAACGGTTCGGATCGGTCATTTTGACTTGAAATTCGAAATAAACATCCGTTAGCATGTTTTCAGTTTTGCTAACGTTAGTATGTTAGTCAGATTATATATATATATACTAAAATATTTTATAAAGCACAAAATAACGTATATTTTAAGGGGTATCATATGCATATACCATAACCTTGCTATTATATATATAACTGGGCTATAGTGCTTGATTATAAAATCTCACATACGAATCATGCTCAATAATTTCTTTATATTAAAATCTTGTGGGATACAAAAAATTTCTATTTTTAGAAAATTTAAAGTACTTATTTTGGATTTTTGAAAATGGCTCCAAATAGTAATAAAATATTGAATATTTATACATAAAAATGGATCACTTTCAAAAATCCAAAACAAGTACTAAAAATTTTTAAAAAGAGGAATTTTTTGTCTCACAAGATTTTGATATAAAGAAATTATTGAGCATGATAAATCAAAATTTTAACTGTTCGTATGTAAGATTTTATGATCAAACACCGATCCTTTGGTGTTTGATCAAGCACCATAGCATAGTGTATATATATAGCCCAGTTATATATATATATACAATGTGTCAGGTTTATATATAGTCCTGAGATCAGAATAGAAAGTGGGTGAGATAGAAATCAATGACAGATCACCAGAGAGTGATTACATTATTAACATAAGTTGTGAAGTTTGGTATTTGAACTGTAAATACTATTGTTCTCAGTTCATCCTGTCAATGATCGTGATTGAGTTCTACTGACAATACGAGAAAACAGAGGACTTATTAAAAAAAATCAGTAAAAAGAAAAGTCGATTTTGTGCAAGACTTCCGCTTTGTTGGTAACACTTTATATATATAATTTAATTATTGCCTTATATTTCTTACATATTTTGTATCCAATCTTGAAAGAACCCAACAATTGTAACCTTGGTATGTACAACGTAGAGCTGATTATAGTCCAAAAGACGATTTGGTGGTGGAAGAATTCAGGCTAAGGAGAAGATAGCAAGGAAGAAAGAATTTGGAGGTATATACCTTGTTTTTCTATTCTTCTAATAATATCTTTTTTTTTTTTCTATAATTCAAGCATTTGAGTTAGTGTAACGGCAGAAAAGAATACTTGAACCTAGCAATCACCAGGTTTTGCAGTAAAATTCTTCTAATATTTATTTTCTTTATAATTTGCAGCAAAATTAAGTTGAATTTGAAGTTTTAATTTGCAGCAAAATTACAGCAATTTTGCAGCAAAATTAAATTAAAATACGTAATTTTATGTAATATAAAGACTTGAATTAATGAGCTACTATTAAGACTTCATATTATTTATATAAAAATTTCAACATGCAGAATTAATTTTCATTCTCAAAAATGAAAATTAGCCCTGCTAAATAATTAGCTAGTTAGTGGGGGGAATGTTAGGTCCCAACAAAGAATTTGCAACATTTCTTATTTTTTTTTGTCAGCAATACTAATATTCACATAATCAAATTTAATTAATTCCTATCCTGACATATAGAATTCTTGATGGATTGCAGAATTTCGCATGTAATAGTAAAAGACAGAGGTTTTACAGTGTGTTTTTTTTTTTTTGTAATTTATGAACACCACAAATGTGCAATTTGAGAGAGAAAAGTACCTAAAATATCAAGTCATGGAATAAATGTAAAATGTTTTGTGGAGTTTGCAGGAATTAGGCCTTTCTTGATGTAATATTCTCTCTCTGCATTGTGCCATCTATCTTTGAATATGCCAAGCTCCACATAGCATCTTCTATCTATCTGAATATTATTGTACCAATATTCATTAAAAAAATATTTTTCAACTAATATTCATATACATTTAAGTCATCATATATTAAAAACCATCCATCCATGCATCCACCTGTTAACCTTTCTTTAAAAAATAATTTTATCAAATTTAGTGAATATATTTATTAATTAAAATTTTAATTGTTGACCTTAGGTTTAATTCTTTTATGTAAAAAAATTCATATGAATTTGTATATAAATAAGTAATTTCAAAATGGTTGACAATTGATCAGTGTTTGCATTTGATAGTATGTTGAAAAATAATTTTTTTTTAGAGATGCAGAATTTATACTATGCAATTGATCATGGTGCAAAATTCCAGTAGCTAGCTAATACATCTGATAATTGGCATTAAAGTCAAATTTGGGATTCTTTTTTGGGAAATACAAGGTGATATTCATAAGCCCAAAAATGGTAAATTAAAGAAAGATATTTGAGAGCAAAGAAAATATACCCCTTGTACTTTATTTGCTGCCTTTCCATTCTCTTCTTTTCCCTGCAATACAAAAAAACAGACAACAGAAAAAGAAGTTAAAATCAATACAATTTACAAGCCGATGGATTTTTTAATTATAATATGATTATATGAAACATTAATATAATCTATATTATAAAGAACATTATATATATACTTTGGCTTCTTCTATTTTAATTATTTTGTTTAACACCAACTTAATATAATCTATCAATTGTTATATATTTTACCTGATCTCTGAGAGTAGGTATTCCATGATGAAAAATCCATTGTGCATCAACTACCCCAATATTATCACGCGCAGGCTTTCATTTGCATCAAATAAAAAAATAGTTCAGGAAGCAGGCTGATTGATTATTCAAATTCTTTATTTATTTTTTCAAGAAATAGAGGGGACTGTTAATCTCCAATTATAGATGATGTCAATGGAAATTAGGAACTAAATTTCTATTACAATAGAAAAAATTGAAGAAAAAAAACAATTACTTATTATTCTGTCAAGTGTCTACTGGTAATGTTGATTTGCAATAAACAAGAAAACCAAATTTTAGTTGGCAAACTGAGGAAGCATCTCGGAGCAATTGAATGGGAGTATTAGTGTGTTAAATTTATGAATAATTTTATGATTTTAGCCCCTTAATGTTCCACTATGAAATAGTTAAGAAAACATGCATAGTTATATATAATGACAGCATCAACAATGGTAGGAGCTTGCTGCATTATATGATTCCATTTCAGAATTTAAGGACAGTTTTTTTTAATATATTTTGAAAATAGAATAGATTACTATTAATTAAGGGCAAGTATGCATAGTTATATATCATTCCTATAGAGCCAATTAATTAATTCTAAATTTTAATTAGTTAGCAACATAACATTTTTATTTGCTTGTATATTTGAACTTGTTAACAGAGAAAGAAGTTACCTCAGCACAATACCTAAGGACAAAATCAAGCCCCCAGCCATGAACCAAGTCATTCTATATATAACAAATTAAATAAATGTCAATACCAATACAGAATGACAGCATGCATCAACAATGGTACTAATACAATAAATGAAGTACCTGAATTATGTGCCACACACATCTCCATGCATTTCTAGAAAATACCGGTGCTGTTATTTCTATGAACCTATGAGTAATTGGTTAAAATTTAAAAGTTACAATAGGGCTATGCAGCAATAAAAATTACAACAACGAGATCAGAAGAAAATAAAAAATGGGAATCCTGTATATAAAATATATATAATATATGAATATATAGATACCTAATTATAGTGTAAACAAAAGGTATATATATATACAATATACAAATAAGGTGTGGGAGGCTTGATTGGTGGTAAGTTGACTTTTGAAAAACTTTATATATTTTATTATTTTTTTAGGACAACTTTATATTGTAATATGAATAAATGAGATTTTTACCATTTTTTTTTTGAATGTAAGAGATTTTTACCATTATTATTCTCCTAAGACACTTAGATATATCCAAACAAAAAGAGTGAATAATTACTCTGAACACGGTGGTTCATTCTCAGCACAGTTCCAATAACCATCCCTCTGTACAGTACTGGTAAAACAAAAAATAAAATAAAATCATATTTGAAAGGTTAGAAAAATGAAAACCTATATTTTCCTTGTTCATTGATGGGGAAATATTGCTAGTATTTGTTGTGACCTCTAGGCCTCAGAATAAGAGTACTGTTCTTATTATTTTCTTTGTACTGTCATCAGAAGGTTTAAAATTTTCTTTTAATTTTTTTTTCTTAATTTGATCAAACAGAGTCTATCCTCTATCATATGCTTGAACTGTATTTAGTCTTGGTAAAGATCAGATTGGGATCTGTACAATACCAAGCAAAGACAAATTTTGAAAATGAACATAATAATTGAAGTATTGAACTTGTTACTGGTATGGTTTGTTACTGAATGGCCTGACTAGCAAAACAAATGGGTATTGCCGTATTGCACTTTGAAAATGAGGAAACAGACAATTCTTAAGTTTCAATCGGTACAAAAATAACTATTTTTATTTAGTTGGATACAAAATTCTTCAGAAACTTACTTATGTATTTCAGTACCGTTCTTCCTTTTTGTTATTTCATAACGGATGTATCTGTTTGATTCCATCGCTGGTTGTGACATCTCCAAGTTGTACTTTCGCACCAACTTAATATATCTTCATTTGAAAACAAGAAATATTTAACCTTAGTAATTTATCAGGTAATTAATGATGAAGTAACCCCTACTATTCATAGATTAAATTCAGGCCCTTTTTTCTGTCACTGCGAGAGTTGCATCTTGAGGTTTCGGTGACTTTCACCTAAATTCATTCGTACTTCCAAATAAACCACTAACACTAATATCAACCTTAATTAGAAACAAAAGAAACCGAAAAATAATTGTTAAGGAAAATGCAAAGTATACTCTTCAGCATCAAAGTGCTCGACCCCGAGGTCTTCATCCCAAATGAAGATGTAGTCGTACGCAGCCACTATATCTGGATGCAGAAATCTCTTCACATACCACCTAACAAGAGGGACAGAAAGAGATATTGGTTCCAGATTTTCTTACGGCTTATTTGGCCTGGTTTGATCAAAAAACACATATATATACGCACCATTTCGCCTGTTTTCTAGTGCTGATGTGGATAGCTTGTCGTGACCACTCAAACTCGTCCCATTCATTTACTAGGCCATCATAATGGAACAATAATATCGTAAAATTCTCTGAGAACTACACGACATCAGATGAGATCTCACTGTTTAAAACTTGAAATTTCATATCGATATTGCTTTTCGAAGAACACTTGCCAAATTTTGGTTAATAACAAATCTTGCGAAAAAATGTCCAAATCCCGTAGATATACAGTATGTTTTAATACCTTTTGGATGGCGGCATTGACAATTTCTTTCTGTTGGTATCCAACGGTGAAAACCACCAGGTACTTGGGCTTCAAAGGCAAATCCTGTAAATCAAAATCGGATATAAATTGCATTAGAAAGTTAAGTCAGCATAACCCACAACATCACTGCTAAAAGCAATTAAATAATTTTTATTTTGCATGTACCTCGTCTGGGTCTCCCCATAATCTGTGCTGATAAAGATCCGTCTCTGAAACAATAATACCTGGAGGTAATGTTTGGGCTCCCTTTGGATTTGATGGTTCATAAATCTGGCAAGAACAAAAGAAGAAAATGGTTCATTTATTCGTCCATATTTATTGATTTTTTGCAGGTCTATTTGACTGATATATATGCTTGATTGGTATGTTATACACTAATTTTAGTAATAGATGTTAGGAGTTTCAGAACTTTCTATATGTAAAAAAAAATGTTATACACTAATCAGATGCCCTTCATGACTATTTATAGTAATTAATGAGTTAATTACAATAATTGTTTTATTTTCTGCTCATGAACTATTGACTTTTGGTCCAATTGATATCCTGAAATTATTTATATGGCTCAATTCAAGCCTGTAAACTACTGTTTTGGATCAGTTAAGTCTCTAAAGTATTTTATCTTCATTCAAGTCCCTAAATTATTGAATTTGGCTCAGTTGAATCCTTCTATTTATAGAATGTTCATTTCTATTCTTAATTTGAACTCAAAATGACATTTAAATTGTACTGACTAGGCTACCTGTAACTAACCGCCTCACCAAAAAGGCTTTGCTTGATCTGACTTTGAAACTCAAACAAGTCGCTGTATTTTGAATCAACTAGTCTGATTGTATATCGTTGTCATGAAATCAAAAGTTTTACTTCATCACAAAAATAACTTCTTCACAAACTTTCATGTCAAAGCACCGTTCGTAACACATAAAGAAAATTGTTGGAGATAATAGTTACCTTAAATATATCCGTGGAGTTATTATCTGTAGAAAGATCACCATACATAAATTTGATAGATGAAATTTCAAACTGCAAATATAACAATTAAGTTAATATTTCAGATACATTTGTTGTATAGCATGTATTGTACTCTGTATGATCACAGATAAAATGTGTTTATTATTAAAATGCTAAACATATATTGCACTTAATCAAAGCAAGGGAAAGATTTTATCTCTGCAGAAATTGAACCAGAAATGAAAGATTATATTACCTTAGTAAAGTCGCAAATGGGGAATGTTGTGCCAATCAAAATCCCGATAACCACTGCAATTACAGTAGTAATGGAGGGAACCAACACGAGGCAGCACCTTACCAGGGACCGGTATCCCGAATCATTCACTGGATTCTGCATTTTGACCTCAAATTCAAGCTTCCCTTTGCACCTAACCACTACCAATTATGTTCCACAATACTAATCTATACAAGTATACAACACATGTATAATGTATACTGGTGTAACAGGTAAACTGAACCAAGTTTTGAAACTTCAAATTATTTCGAGTAGGAAGGAAAGATCGATGCATATTAGATAACTCAAGGGAACAGAAAGGAGAAATAGCCAGGTATATTCGTCTAATGCAACGTGCATTGACAATTGGTTGTTATAGTAGCAAGCTGTATTTAATAGTTAATACCTATTAATTACTTGTGCTCGATTATTATGAGGTGTACTTTTGACAAAGTACTTGCATGTTCTCTGAAGTCTATATATATCTTCTTTAATGAATTCACAGCTTGCCTACGGAAAAGTAAACTGGGCCTGAAAATTTTAAGTAATATAATTTGAAGTATTGGATCCCATATTACATTCACCAAACAAAAGCAAACTTGGCCCAAAAAATTCTAAGTAACAAATTTTTTTAATTTTGGAAAGATAAATTGGATCTGAGTAAAATTTTCATAAGAAAAAGAAGACGAAGTCATATCGCTGCAGAAATTCGATTTTATCATTTGTTTCTTTATTTTTTCTTTGGAAATTCATTATTTTCATCATTTTCTGTTCCTTAGTCATGCTTGGCTATGTTTGTATTAGGATTTTGTTAAGATGACTTGAAATCCTGTTGTATGCTTATTTGATTAGTATATTTTTTGTTTAATCATTATGACTTGCTTTCTATTTCAATTGCTTGTAATCTTGATCAAATTTACATAATATGTATTGTTGAGGGAGTGAGGGACCTTTCGTTAGCTTCGAGTCTTGCTTCATGAGCTAAGAGAAGGCTTTGAAGCTTAATCATGGTAGGAGGTTCAAATCTCATTGATACAGCAGTCACCAAATTTTCAAACTCTAAGCCTAGTCCTGATAGTGTGTATAAGACTAATTCATGATTTGATATGTCAGATCCAACGCTTCTGAGTTTGTCAGCAATCGACTGCATCTATTGTACAAATTATGCACAGGTAAACATCTTTTTTTGTGTTGTTTGAGTTGAAGTTTCAATTCATGTGTCTTTGCAACAGATTGAGAGGTATACATCTGATTGAGCTTGTGCCATATCTTGGAAGTCGATTCACAGTTCATGACTTGTGCAGAAATCGATGGTGAGATCGAGCTAAATATCCATGCAAGAATCAGTTGTATCCACCTCTCATATTCTGGATTTGGAGTAATGATACCTCCATTAGTTGTGATTGTTTTATTTGGTGGATCTTGATTACAATTGATGAATGTTATGAGGTCATGTCCTCGGAGAACTGGAATGATTTGAGATTTTCAGATCAAGTAGTTGTCGTGATTCAAGATGGTATTTAGTTGATGAGATGATTGAATAGGGCATTTGGTAATGGAGATAGGATATGTCATCTTTTCTAATCAAGCTATTGACTAATAAAGATTAGATCTTGAAAACAATATCTAAAGAGCATGTGCTCTAATGGAGTTCTGATATCATGATCATAGAATTGATATAAGAGTAGAGAGACAATTAGAAAGAAACGTATTTGTTATTTATCATCTTTTCCAATATATTGAGCATCTATATATATATAGCTGTTGATTTACATTGCTCTGCTTTTGAGATGTTTACGCACTAAATAGCTTTGCTAATTGCCAACGACTTCTTTGTTCTTCTGAGGTCTTGATGAACTGGTTTTGTACATTGCTTTAGAATTAGATTTAGTGTTGAGTGACATCAATGCTGAACACAACGAGAACTGTTTGATTCGTGTTGCACGTACACATCTAGCATCAGTTCGGCAACAGCTTACTGCATCGATGCCATTATCCAAATACACCGATGCACCAATGCTATCTTATCGTAAGAGAAAAAAAGCATATTAGTTCCTACATTATTCAAAGTACACAATATTAATTGCTATGATTGTCAGATTAGTGTACGATAACTGATTGATTAATCAGGGCTTATGTGTGCTGATTTGTTCTTCAAACTTGTTTTAATTGGTAC
Organism: Eleocharis quinqueflora; assembly: GCA_964058865.1. Lineage (NCBI taxonomy): Eukaryota > Viridiplantae > Streptophyta > Magnoliopsida > Poales > Cyperaceae > Eleocharis > Eleocharis quinqueflora. Next base: position 33,073 of record CAXKVX010001055.1, read on the forward strand.
TTTCAAGTATATTTGTTGTTCGATTTAAAGAAATCAATAACAAATTTCATAAAACTTGGTATCCTGAATTTTTTTAAACATTATTTATCTTAATTTCACGTAATGAGGGTTTTAATTACATGAAATATATTAATTCTTTTTTGCATGTTTAGTTAACTAATTTTATAGACTTTAGGCATTAGTTCACAAAATTAGCGTTGAGCATGCTTGTGGAGTATGTCATGAAGCTAACTCTTGCATTTGACATTATTTCATGAAATTTAATTTGCTCATGGGATGATGTCATTTTGGCATGAATTTTAGCTGATTTTATGAAATACTTGTTATTCCATAAAATTGGCTACTTCTTGTAATTTAGGCATTAAATTCAATGGCTTGATTTATCAAAATAACTTCATGTAATTTGTTAGATCACACACCGCAAAATTCTACTAGCTAGAATGGTTTCATAAAGCCTTTTGCTGATTTCATGAAAGCCATTGTGCATATTTCTCACACTTTCTTCATTTTTCTACAGTCAAACAGACCTAGTTAATTTATAAGCTTTTTATGAGAAGTTTAATATTTTATTGGCTGGATATAAATCTGGTCTTTCTAAACCGACTATGTTTACTATCTTATTATAGATTTAACTAGAATTTTAGTTATTTTAATTATAAAAATGTTTGGTAGATGCAGCATCAAGAAAAATAAAAAGGGTTTCATGCACAATCAGAAAATCAAGACACTCTTTGAATAACACTGACAATTTTTCAGACCCATTTGAGACAGATATAAACACAGTTTCTGACAGAATACCACGCCACATAAATTTGCTGATACTGCCAACTAGCTTGTGCTTGGTGGCTGAGACATGCTTGCCAAAAACAAAGAATTTGCAACATTTCTTATTTATTATTAGAAATGCTAATATTCACATAATTAAATTTAATTAATTCCTATCCTGACATAGAGAATTCTTGATGGATTGCATTCATGGATCAAAGTTCGCTGGCATGCCAAGTCTTTGGCCACACACTACAGTTGATGCATTGTCAATAGATGTAGGGAATGCTTAGCATCTACACTTCAAAAACACTGAAAAACAGAGATCAAAATAAGCTTAGGTGTATTTTTAGTTGAAAACTTTTAATCAGTTATTTATTTAATTAATTTTGTTTCTAAAATCAGCACGTACCCTTCACTTTATGTTAAGTAAAAGTTGCAGAATTTCGCTTGTAAATTTAAAAAACCGAGGTTTTGCCAGGGTAAACTTTTTGTTTTAGTAATTTATGAACACAACAAATGTGTATTTTGAGAGAGAAAATTACCTAAAATATGAAGTCATGGAATAAAAGTAAAATGTTTTGTGGAGTTTGCAGGAATTAGGCCTTTCTTGATGTAATACTCTCTCTCTGCATTGTGCCATCTATCTTTGAACATTGAAAGCTCCACAAAGCACCTCATGTGTACCTGAAAATTATGGTACCAGTATTTGTAAAAAAAATTATTATTCAACTAAAATTCATATATATATTTAATTCATCATATATTAGAAACCATCAGTCCACTGGTTAACACGCTACGTTCCTCCATCAGTGTCTCTGTTACATACGCCAGTTCAAGCAAATAGTTTATCGGAATATTGTAAAATCTGTAGTCTCTCTCAAAATAATTTACTTGTCAATTTTAATGAGTTATATTAATTGAAACTACTTAACTATTTGACCACTTCAGATTTAATTGTTTTATATATAAATTTGTAAATTTATATTAACTTTTATATGTAGCAACTAAATTTGAATTGATATGATTGACTTTTTTTTTTGATAAAAAGATGGGGGTTTTCCCCAATTGATATGATTGACAATTAAGTGTTTGCACTTGATAGTTAAATAAAATTATTTGAAAGATCTAGACAGAACTAGAAACTGAGGAGGGTGATAAGAATTACTCAAATTAACAAGTGGTTACTTTTTTTTATTCATTTTCTGTTTCAATCTTGGAACTATATATTGACTAAGACCTATTAGAATTTATACTATGAAATTGGCCATTGTGCAAAATTCCTGTAGCTATACACATGATACTTGGCATTAAAGTTATTTCAGGCTCCTTTTTTTGGAAAATACAATGTGATTTATATGCCCAAAATGGCAAGTAAAAAGAAGGATAAAGAGCAAAGCCATACCCCTTCTTCATGATTTGCTGCCGTTCCATTATCTTGTTTTCCCTAAAATACAAAATACACAAAAAAATGTTAAAATAAATACAATTTAAGACCCTGGGTTTTGTTAATTGTGCTATGAAGATACAATCTCTCTTGTTTAGTCGCACCAACTTAATATGATCTTACTTGAAAGCTTCTGTAAAGATTTCGCAAAAAAAAAAAAAAAAGACATTTTACCTGATCTCTTAGTGTGGGTGTGCCATGATGGAAAATCCATTGTGCATCAACTACCCCAATCTTATCACGCGCAGGCTTTCATTTGCATCAAATAAAAATATTCAAAAAGAAAACTTTAGTTGAGGATCAGTAACCAGATTTATTGATCATTCAAATTCTTTATTTATTTTTTATGAAATAGAGGGGACAGTTTATCTCCAATTAGATGATTTCATTGAAATTAGGAACTAAACTTCTTTTCCAATAGAAAATCTTGAAAAAAAAATATCATTGTTTGTCATAGTTCTAGTACTGGTAAAGAACTGTGAAAGGAAACTTTCAAGCAATTGCATCCTATTAATCCTTTTCGAAAAACTTTTGTTAATTTTTGAACCTATTCAAAATCCTTTTACCCCAATACAAGCACATGGATTGTGTACCAGCTTGAACTGTGAACATAAGAGAACGTACAAGTTGCTTCAATAAATGATGTTAAATAACTCGGAGCAATTCAATGAGAAAAAAATAGTGGTTTTATTTATGAAGAACATTTATCATTTGAACTCCTGGATTGATTGGAAATAAGGACTATTATGCAAACTTGCAATTATTTCATTTTACTAGATATAGGTCAAATGATCTGATCCAGATGACTATGTAGAAATTTAAAGAAAATGATTAACACAACATTTCAATTGGCTTGTATAGTTGAATAAATTTATTCAATAGGGCAAGAAGTTACCTTGGCACAATGCTTAAGTACATAGTCTAGCCCCCAGCCATGAGTTAAGTCATTCTATAAAAAAATAAATAACATGTGAATTGCAATATGAAACAACAACACGACAACAACAGTACTGGTAACTAGAGAAAAAATTTACTACCTGAATTATGTGCCATACACATCTCCATGCATCTCTAGAAAATACTGGTGCCATTATCTCTATGAACCTATTGAAAATTAGTTAAAAATTACAACAATGCAGACCAAAAAAATACTGGTTCTATTATTTTGGAATCAGATTAATTAAACTAATATAGAAAATTGGAAATGTCATGAAAGAGATTATGACAAACAAACATGACTTTAGTATATTAAATTTAGTAGAAACATTATACAGTATGAACAAAACGACATATCATATACATATGTGATGTGGGAGGCTGATCGGAGATCAGCTGACTAATGAAACCTACTTATCTTTTCTTTATGTTTTATATAGGTGAGATATTTCATATTTATATTTCTACCATATATATATATAAGGAAAATTGAGCAAGTAATTACTCTCTGCACGGTGGTCCCGGCCAGGGGCAATTCGATGTAGCATTCCCAACATCACTGTTAAACAAAAGTAAATAAAATTAGAGCAAAAGTGTTTCAAAACAGAACTGGGTATATATAGCATATAACTCCTTTGTTCGTTGACAATAAAATGGTGCCAGTAGATGCCTCCATGCCTCCATGTTAGCATGATCTTAGTTTTTCTTTCAAGTTCTGAAGGTTTAAGAATTTATTTTTATTTTTCATGCTCAAATTGATAAAAGCGAATCAATCCTTTACACAGGCAAGACCTTACTCTTGACCTGGAACGACTATCTCAACCAAGCCAATTACACAGACAAATCCGTGGATTGGATACAAAATGAAACTTGTACTTCATAATTGAACTAGTTGTTTGTATGGTTCCATTTGTATGTTGATTTCTAGAAAAAAAAAATGATCTTATTAAAACTTTGAAAATGAGAAAAAGGAAAAGCATTTCTCAAGTTTCATCAGTACTACAATAGATATCATAATTGAACTGGATGTTGGTATTGGTTCAGTTAGTAGATTGCCTTATTCGCAAAATAAATAGTCTTATTATCATATCGTCTTTTTTAAGTAGTCTTTCAAACTACCAAGATGACAAAATAAAAATAATTTCTCAAGCTGTAATCACTATAATGGAAATTATAACTGATGAACTCGTAGTCAGTATGGGTTCATATTAGTAGATTATTGACTTACTAGCGTTAAATGCTCTTATTAACACTTTAAAAATAAATAAAAATTCTCAATTTATCACTATGATTAAAGAAAAAGAAGGAAAACTACTGTTGTAGTAAGGATAAAAGTTATCCAGCATCTTACGTATGAATTTCGGTACCATTTCTCCTTTTTGTTACTTCATAAACGATAAATCTTTTAGACTCCAATGCTGGTTGTGAGATGTCCAAGTTGTATGTTCTCACCAATTTAATGTATCTACATTAGTAAAAGACAAATTATGAATGATGAATTTCACAATGAGGTAACCTCATATAGATATACAAGCAAGGACAATTATGAATTCCTCAATTATTCACTGATTCTGTTCTCAACAAGTGTCATCTAAATCATTTGGGCTTCAATTCATCATTTTCTCCTCAGATTACCTTAATTTGAAACACAAGAATTAAAAAAAAAATTATAAGTAAAATTTGAAGCATACTCTTCAGCATTGAAGTGCTCAACCCCCAGATCTTCATCCCAAAGGAAAATGTACTCATACGCACTCACTATATCTGGATGAAGAAATCTCTTTGCATACCACCTAAAGAACGAGAAAGAGAAGTTAGTTCTAGATCGATCTCCTCTTGAAGATCCTAAGGCTTATTGCTATGAAGTGAGAAAAAAAATAGACATGCACCATTTAGTCTGTTTCCTTGTGCTTATGTGGATAGCGCGTTGAGACCATTCGAACTCATCCCACTCATTTACTCGACCATCATAATGGAACAGTAATATCGTAAAATTCTCTGAAAACTGCATGACATCAAATGTTATCTCACATGTTAATTTAAATTTCATGTTGACAAGACCTCCTGGCCCCCCTGACCACTCCCTTCTGATAAAGAATTGAAATTTTTTGTTTATTCGTCTATAAGACAATAATATCAGCCTCTTGCGTATCTCTGATATATAGTTTGACTAATTAGAGTTTATGTATGACAAGTTTAATTTTTTTTTTACAGCTGTCCTCAGTAAGCATTTTGTCAGTTATTATTTGAAAGAATATTCCTGTGTATTAATACCTTTTGTACAGCAGCATTGACAAGTTCTTTCTGTTTGTATCCAACAGTGAAAACCACAAGGTACTTGGGCTTCAAAGGCAAATCCTGAGAAATAAAATTGAATTTGAAGTAAAAACAATGAAAAGAGCATGACACTCAACATCCTTTACAGAAATTAGTCATTTTGATTTAGCATATACCTCGTTTGGATTTCCCCATAGTCTGTGCTGATAAAGATCCGACTCTGAAACGATGATGCCTGGGGGGAGTGTTTCAGCACCCTTTGGGTTTGCAGGTTCATAAATCTTGCACAAAAGTAAGTTTTTTTGTCACATTTATGATTACTGGTTTTTCTTTCAATTCTGAGGTTTGTGCCACTGATCTGTGATCAGTTTGAACCTCTATAATAGTATAAACCAAGAGCTCCAGTATGGCCATGTACAGTATTACATTGGTATGCCATGGTACATCTTTCCTTTTAGGGTGCTTGCTAGCTGCACATATATATTTTTTTGAATAATTGTATCAAAATTATATTTCATAAGATATAATCAACTGGTAAGGATAGATATAAATTTAAATGATACTATTATGTTGGTTTCCTTGGTAGCACAAATTTGATAACCATGTCACCTAAAATTTCATGTCATGCTATCATTTTAACAGATGAACAAAAAATGAAATAATGATTACCTTAAATATATCGGTCAAATTGGTATTTGTAGAATGATTTCCTGTATCTCCACCAAATATGTATCTAGGATATGAAACTTCAAACTGAAAATAACAGTAATACAGTGATGGGTCTTGTCTCTCTACTGCAAACACATGTTCAATTCTTTCAAGTATTTGAACATTAATATATGCTGAAACTAAAAGGGGGCTTCTTATGCCTATATAATCTCTCAAAAAAGGAAAAAATAAAAAAATAAAGTAATCGAACATGGTAAGGCCTTGCATTATCAAAAAGAAGGGACAGAATAGACATTAAAAAAATTAAACATAAAATGCAATAACATATTACCTTAGTAAAACTGACAATCGGAAAAGCAGTGCCGATCATAAAACCGAGAACTGTTGCAATTACTGTAGTAATGGAAGGAATAGTCATGAAGCGGCCCCGTACCAGGGACGCATATCCGGATTCCTTCAATGAATTCTGCATTTAGACCTCAAATTTAAGCTTCTCGTTCTGCCAAAACAACCCCCAATTATGTTCCACGATACAATCCAAGAAACAGGGTTGGTGAATCTTCAAATTCTCGTTGTGTAAAAGATGGCGTGTTCTCTCTATTGGAAGAGCAAAAGGAATAGCTAGCCAGGAAGCTTAAGCAACATGTGTTGAGGTTTTCTTGGTTTAGCATTATATATATATACCTGTAGTTTGTGCTGAAATTTTATTTTATATTTTTGGCAATATATATATGCACAAATATATTATGAAGTTGGTTCAAATAAAAGCTTGCACGTTCACTGGATTCTGTAATCCTCATACACATTTGACCTACTAACAAAATATTATTAAAAAAATTAAGGCAATTTCCTAACATACCTTTTAAGTACTTCTCTACCCCTTCCTGTAATATTCCAATAAAATAAAACTGTGTTCATGGAAAGAGCAACAAAAAATTGAATCCTATTTCTTTCTGCATGTAACGTACACGATTCGAAGAGATCCACGGTTTCAGAGATTGTATTTTCTAGTATAGAGCGTTAAATATCGTATCTCAAATAATGCTGTGTATTCAGATGTAAATCTTTTATTTATTGCTACGCTATTCGTTTCCAAAATAACACCTCAATATATGTGCAAGTGCAATGGCGTTGCTAATCCCAAAAGGTAAAAAAAAAACAGTAGAGGCCGGAGATTTCAAATGAAATTGCAAATTTACATCTGAATACACAGCATTTGAGAATAGAGTAAAATTATGATGCTTGCGATTAGCCGATTACATATCTCGAATTTCAAAATGCAAACAGGCGATTTGAACCGTTGAAAAATATTGTTTATACTAATATCTACTCAGGAACTAAAAATTTTCATTTTTAGAATTTTTTTATTATTTTATCGAATGAATCAAAAATACATTGATCTAACGATTATAGACCTCTCCAATTTAATACATTTTTCATCCATCCGATTAAATAGTAAAAGAATTCTAAATAGATTTTAATATGAAAAATATTTTCAATGATTCGGATCGTCCGTTTGCATTTTGAAATTCGAATTATGTAATCGCAAGTATCGAATTTCGATGATTGCCTAAACACCATTATCTCATTCATAAAAATATAAGTCGGTATCATGCATATCTTTCAAAGAATATAACAGAAGAATCTGCATTTTATTTAAATATAATAATAAATTTAATTATATTTTTAATGAAAAATCTTACTTGGGTAAATAAGAAGGGTGCAATATTTGTAGGGACAACTTACATGGGCTTTGACTTGTCATTTTTTTTTTTTTTTTTGCATTACTTGTAATTGTGAACTTCTTCAACAGTACTCCATCATCCTTTTCTTTCAAAAACTAAGAACTTTGATATTTGGTGTATATTATATTAGAACTTAAAATTATAGATTTCTTCTTTAAATTAAAAGAACCTTAGATTTTATTTTATTTACAAAAAAAAAACACATTATACTTGTAAACATCAAAATTATGTATTTCCTCTACAAATTCAAAATATCAAGTTATAGAAAGTTTCATAATTAACATTTAAATCCTCAATTTACATATTTTTCCCTCTATAAATTAAAAGTATTGTGTCTTATATTCCAATTAAGGCATCAAAATTTAAGTTTTGGATGGGTACATATGAACAATTAATTGTGTGTTTTATATGGAAAGAAATACTTAATTTTAAATTGAAAGAGATGCATACATGGAACTCGAACTTTTCAAATATTACATTTGATTTTTTTAAACATAAATACCAACGATATTTTTTTATAATATATTTTAAACTTAAAAAAATCCCTCTAATAAACTGAAATTTTGTAATAGTATTTGATGTTTTATGTCATTTTTGTAGAAGAAATGAAATTTTTTTAGAAAATGTAATAAGAGAAACAACAGAAGAAATGTAATAAGAGAAATAATAGTATTTGATGTTCGTAATGAAAGATATATAAAAGAATTTTATTTTTTATTTTGTTCTTGGAAGGAATGATGGATATGTCATCGATCAGAAAGAATTTTCTTAATATTATAAAGAAAATTTATTCGACGTACGCTTAAATTCATTAACTTGTCAAAATACTTTAATTTGCAAGTACGAAAAGTCTGCCTTAATTAATTAGATAGTGATATCTTAACAACTCAAATAAAAAATATATTGCCTTTGACTGCCTACGTCGACATAGTTCGCAACACATGCATGCTTTCCATTCGTGAGATGCCTCTCACGACTAACGAGGTAGGATGATTCATGCATGCATCGCAGAGAATGAGATCTTCTACCGCGAATCACAAACATTGTGCGTGTTGCGCGATAAATCTCAGTCTTTGATTTGCATCAGGATTTGTGCAAGCTAAATTTTATAATATCATATCTCTTCTAAATCAAATCTGAACCGTTCGTAACCTACAACGCAGAGAATCTTGAATGTCCGTTACTGTTGCGCGGCTGAAAATCCGATTCTGCATGCCACTAGACAGTAGTTATAAATTTCAAAGATTTCTCCTAAAATAAACACGGTGATGCGACTTGATCAATTCCATTTCAAAATGTGAGGCAGAGGTATCAGGTATTGACTCCATGACATGTTACATGTTGCTTCCTTGCATGCAATTCGATCGCCTGCATGCTAATTAATCAACCATGACATATTCACATATTGCATTGTCTGGTTGTCACGTTTGACTTATCTATACTCACATTGATTAACGTTATCGCTTGATCATATGGAGTTCATATTCGGTTATCAGATATCCACCGTCTGAAAACGGCACGAAACGGCACGATACTGTTCACGTGTCGTGTTTTAAGCGTGTCGTGCTTAGATTTCATACTGTATGACACGACACGACACAGAACGTTTACGAGGAGAGACACGGCACGACACGACACAGAACGACATGAGAACACGTCTAGACGGCACATTTAGACACGACACGACGACACAGATAGATACTGGTAGGCACGACACGACACAGATAGACACGGGTAGGCACGGATAGACACAGAAGTTCAAATTTTTCTGAAATCTTTTGCATGTATTAATTATTCTATTTTAAACTTTACAAATTTTAAAAAATAAACGTTTAGACATGACACGTTTAGACACGAGTCACGACATAGTTAAGACACAGTTAAAACACGACATGTTTAGACACGACACGTTTAGACACGACACGTTTAGAGACGGCACGTTTAGACACGACACGGTTAATACACGACAAGTTTAGGCACGGAACGGTTAAGACACGACACATTTAGACACAGCGTGCCTAAACGTGCCGTGTCTTAACCGTTCCGTTCTGATCCCTTCCAATTTTTGGCACGGAATTAACGGAACGACATAGTAAAAATAATAAAATACTAACCGTGCCGTGTCATACAAAGCCATGTTTGGAACAGAACGACACGGAACAACACGAATTTAGAACACTATCCACACCTAAAATTTTGAATACGAATATGCATGGAATAAATATTGTTTTCTGACGCTAGTTTAATGCCACCAAATTTTAAATATTCTAATTAAAATCTATCAATTGAATTGACCTTGTAACCTTTATTCTTAAAGGAGAATTTGGTTTCATGACACTTCAAAACTATTAAATTATATTTTTTCCATCTCATAGTTCATTCTTCTTTAAATCGAACTTTTATAAAAATTGCCAACATGTTTTCGGGAGCCCGTTTCTCAAGCGATCCGTTAGGCGATTCTCGACTCGAGCTGGAAATCCACAATGGGCTGCTCAATGAGCCCATCAATGGAGATTGAAATGAGATCAATGATGATCGAATCTTATCATTGATCAATGGTGATCAGCGGGACGAGAAACAGATGAGATCCCCACCTTCAATTAGAGAAGGTGATTTACAATCATCAATCTATATGTTGTATCGAAAGATGGGGGATCTGGTGAAATCGAATTGTGAGATCTTACAAACGGTGCATCAATCAATGCAAACATCGTACAAGAAGGAGCTAATCTCGTCAATGGAAAATGTGAAAGTGAATGATGCACCCAGAGCAGATAAACTGAAATCCGATGGCAGCAAAGCGGTTATCAACAGTAAAAGCGGTGGTTATCCCTTTCAACAGAAAATCCAATTAGCTCCAGATAGATGCTATAGTTGTGGGGAAATGGGACATTGCGCTAATACCTGTAGGAACGCGCGGGTCTGCTTTCACTGCGGTGGCTTGGGGCACCGTTCGTGGCAGTGTAGAAGGAAGATCAGCACATATCGAATAGATCAGACTGAAAAAGCTGCTCATGGTGAGGACAAGCAGAGAATCGAGAAGACGGTTGATCTTATTCCTGATCAGGGGAAGAAGAAAAGCGATCTGATCAAAGGTCAAGTCACTGAGCAAGATACAGTGCAGATGGCAGGTTACGATGTTCAAGTGTTTGAGGATACGACATAATCGAAACATATAGAGGATGGATTTAAGAAATGTGTTGTGATCCACACAGATCAAGAATTCACAAGAGAAAGAGTAGAAATGGGCCTTCGTAAAGCAGCTCCAAATTTCCCATGGAGAGTGGTGGAGGTGGAGGATTGCAGGCTACTGGTAGAAGGTCCAGGGTGATGGAGGGATAAAGTGATTCGAATTGGTTCTATTAGAGTGGAGAATGCATCACTGAGAACATGCCCTTGGGATCCCTCTTTCGAAAATGGAGCTAGGCTGAAGAGTGTGTGGGTAAGAATCCTTGATTTACCTAGAAAACTATAATCTAGAAGTGAATTTAACAAATTAATCTCAGGTTTTGGAGTTATACTAGAGATTGACAGAACAACACTGAATAGAACTGACTTTAGAGAAGCAAAGATCAGGGTAGGGGTGTGTAACAGGTTGGATATACCATATTTCAAAAATGTCATATTTAAAAATAACAAAGGGGAATATTGTTGGGCAAAAGTGAGGTTTCTCTATGACAAAATGTTAGAAAACAAGAGAGATAAAGATGTGAAAAGAAGAATAGACAACAGGGAGGAAGCAAACCCAAATGCTAAAGACACAAATGATAACAAACAAAGGGATGAGTTTGAAGGAGGGGGAAAGATGAAGAGGGAGATGATTACCTCAATGAAAACTATGAAGATAACATGGAACATGAAGTCAGAGAGGAGATGGAGAATATTCAAATGAAAGATGCTATTGATGTGAGTAATGAAATTAACCCATTTGATGAGCAGGCAACTAGAGAGCTTCTGACAAGATTGAAAGGCAAGGGGTAATAGAAGCTACAAGCTATGAGATGATAGAAATAGGATCTACATCAGGTGTTGAAAAGGAGAAGGGCAAGTTGGTCAATGACCAAATCATGCAGGAGGTAAGGGACCTTGATACTGAAAACAAGGAAGAGAAGGCATTACAAGAGAGATAGATGGACCAAGAGGGAGAAAAAGGGTTATGAAGGTCCTTTACAAAACAAAGGAGAGATGAATGAGGATAAGTGGGAGGCTCAGATGGGGCCCAAGCTGATACTACACTAGGGAGGCAATTGCCTCAAACAACTAGACAAAGTCTCAGGTTTGAGACAGAAACACCCAAAGAATTAAATGCTAGATAGAGCAATCAAACTGAAGACCAGATCAATGAGTCAATTAATGGCGTCAGGTATGAATTCCATCTCTAGATCATTTCCATTTTCAGATCTTGCAGATGCACATGTGGTAAAAATGTTCAGGGGTTCCGGTTTGAACTTGGTAGATACATTTGAGGAAAGTTTAGATGCAATGAAATTCCTCAAATTACTCTCTAGAAAACAATTTGATTATACATTAGAAGAAATAGAATTTAAAGTGAAATATGGGACTAAATTCTTAAAGAAGCATATAGACAAAAGAAGTTAGATACCATTGTGGCAAGGGCTCAATATTTGATAGATTAATGCAGATTTTAAATTGAAATATCAGAGGAATAAATAAAAGTGTAAAGAGAAAATACCTGAGGGATTTAATTGTCTGCATATTTCCTACATCAAACTCCAAAGGTCGTCTCCTAATGTCTGCATATTTCTTTTGTCGATCTCGGGCTATATCCAGTTTCTTCAAAATCACTTTGGTCCTTTCGGCACAGTCATCGATCATTTCGGGTCCGGTAGGAATATGATCGCCATTGTTGCCCCACCATAATGGTGTTCGGAGGTGGTGTCCACACAAAGCCTCCGCTGGGGTCATGCCTATGCTAGCATGATAACTGTTGTTATAAGCGAACTCGCCCATTGCCAAATGATTTGCCCAAGATCCTCCGAAATTGAGGGCACAAGCCCTCAACATATCTTCCAATGTTTGTATTGTTCTTTCTGATTGTCCGTCAGTTTAAGGGTGATGAGTTGTGTTGAGGTTGAGCTTTGTTCCCATCGAAGCCTGAAAACTTTTCCAGAAATGGGATGTGAATCGAGAGTCTCGATCGGATATAATTATCTTCGGACACTCGTGGTATTTAACTGATACTGAATGGATAACTCAGCTAACTCTGGACCACATGTCTCTGTTGTTAGCAGCACAAAGTGAGCTATTTTTGTTAATATGTCCACTATGACCCATATCGACTCATACCTTTTTTTGGTTCGTGGCAACCCCGTTATGAAATCCATGACAATGACTTCAATTTTTTCCCGCGCACCTGAGTTCGGGTATAATAGTCATGCCGACTTCTTTCTTTCTTCCTTCACTTGTTGACATATGATACACTTAACCACAAATTCTGACACCTCCTTTCTCATGTTTGACCACCAAAAATGGAAACGTAGATCCTAATACATCTTGATTTCCCCCGGATGCATGGTGTATCCAGAGGTGTGAGCCTCAGTCAAGATCTCTTCCTTCAGCTCAGTTTGGTTTGGTATGCACACTTTTTTGTCAAAGTATAGAAGTCCATTTGTACCTTACGTGTATCGTGAACCTAGAGTGTTTCTTGCGGCCTCACGAAGCTTTTGGTGTGCGGAATCTCCTCTGCTTGCTTCCATAATTTCTCCTCTTAAATTCGATTATACCTGGATAGTCGCCACAGTAATGGTTTCCTCATTCGTTTTATTAGGGAAAAATGTATCAACCGAATCTTCTAAAATAATCTGAACCTCCAGATTCATTTGCCTCATCTCCTTAATCAACTCTTCTTCTTGTGTGATATTTTCTGTGAGGTTTGCCCCCCTTACGACTTAGGGCATCAGCAACAACGTTTGCTCTCCCTGTGAGATAGTGAATCTCTAGGTCGTAATCCTTCATTAGTTCTAGCCACCGTCTCTGCCTTAAGTTTAGCTCTCTTTGGGAAAAGACGTATTTCAGGCTCTGATGGTAAGTAAAAATTTGGCACTTGAATCCGTATAAATAGTGACACCAACTTTTTAGTGCGAAGATCACTGCTGCTAGTTCCAAGTCGTGAGTGGGATAATTCTCCTCATGTTTCTTGAGTTGCCTGGATCCATAGGTTATTACATGTTTGTCTTGCATGAGCACGCATCCTAGGCCACTCCTGGAGGCATCGGTGTACACCATGAAATCTTTGTCGGGCATGGGTAGTGTAAGTATCGATGCGGTGGTTAAGTGTTTCTTTAAAGTTCGAAAGCTTTCTTCTTGTTTTTCGATCCATTTGAATGGCATTCCCTTATGGAGTAGTTGAGTTAATGATCGTGCCTTCTGTGAGTAATTGGGAACAAATCTCCTGTAATACCCGGCTAGACCTAGAAAACTTCGAATTTCAGAAACGTTCTTTGGTTGTCCCCATTCTACAATAGCCTTAATTTTCTCGGGGTCCACTCTTAGCCCTTCCTTGGATACCACGTGCCCCAAGAACTCTACTTGTGTCATCCAAAATTCGCATTTGAAGAACTTTGCATAAAGTTAATGTTCTCGAAGTCGTTGTAGAATTGTTCGCAAATGTCTGGCATGCTCTTCTTCATCCTTCGAATAGATGAGTATATCATCAATAAAAACAATCACACATGAATCGAGAAGGTCTCAAAATACTCGATTCATTTGGTCCATGAAAGCCGCTGGCGCATTGGTCAGCCCAAAAGGCATTACTGTAAACTCATAATGCCCATATCGGGTGCGGAAGGCTGACTTCTCTATATCGATCGGGTGGATCTTCAACTGGTGGTACCATGATCTGAGATCAATCTTTGAGAATATCGCAGCACCTTGTAATTGATCGAACATGTCATCTATGCGGGGTAGGGGGTACTGATTTTTAATCATCACTTTGTTAAGTTCTCGATAGTTAACGCACAACTTCATGCTACCATCTTTCTTCCTAACGAATAGTACTGGAGCTCCCCATGGTGAGGTGTTGGGTCTTATGAAATCGAGTTTGAGTAATTCCTCGAGTTGTGTCTTTAGCTCCTTGAGTTCTGCTGGTGCCAAGCGATATGGGGCCTTCAATATTGGTCAGGTTCCGGGCTCTAATTCAATGCGAAATTCTATTTCTCGATTCGGAGGGACACCCGGTAGGTCTTGTGGGAATACATCGACAAATTCTGCCACAATTGGCACTAACATTATCTCGGTAGATTTTTCTTTTTTTGTTCTGTCATTTTTCTTCTCTATCACAAGGTCCATTAGTATCCAAAAAACCTTCATGATTGCTGATGGCGACGAGATTCTGGTCGACGATCTTGTCATCAGTCACTCGGCCTCCTAGCTATTAGCCTTTCTCACCTTTTAAATCTACAAATCTTGCTAAGTTCATTGGAAATTCGCAGACCAAGCAACAAATCATACAATCAGGACCCAACAACCACTCAAAATCATCTAGGATTTAGACAAAAACAACGAACGAAATAAAGTGCAGAAACAATATAAACGAGATAAATGATACGGCATGCCTCTCTGCCGTTGTCATTTCGTTTTAATAAACGAAATTGGACCTTGTGCCATTGTTATGTCGTTGACCCAAACTAAACCAAATTTGTTGTCGTTGTTGTTCTGTTCGACCCAGAACAGAACGATCCAACGACTGAATGACATAAACGATTATTTTGACAGTCCTATATGTGCTCTTGTAAAATCTGGTCGGCATACAAAATGCTTCTGGAAACAATTCTCATTTGATTATTTCAACACTTTAATTAAAAAAATAGATTAAGAGTTAATATTTATATTGACATTTTGCGATTTGTTAACTTTTTTACTTTAATTTCAAATATGTTAGTTTGCATTCATGAAACGTGCAACGAATATTGCTATGCATATATAAAATAAAAACTTTGCCATGAAGATATTTTTAATTATTATTATGTTATCATGTTCAAGCGTGTTCAACTTGAACATTGTTCTACAATCTACATCAATGTGTGTTGATTTTGACCCAAGGTCAAAACTTAAATAGTCTGTTTCTAACTTTTTCTTCCTGATTTTAAAATGCGTCTTTAAAAATTGAATCGTTGAATTATATCCAACACCTAACTCTCAATTATATCAAAAGAAAAAATATTCTTTCTGATATGAAAATGAGTAAGGGATTAAATCCCAACGCTAGATTATATGAATGAAGAGAATTTTTGTATTTCATAAAATCAAATTCGTTGAATTTTAATCGGACGGTTCAAATTTTGTCTGCGCCTTTAAAAAAAAGGGAAATTTTTCTAAATGCCATTCTAAAACAATCAAATTGTCAAAATGCCACCACAAAATCACTAATTGTCAAAATGCCATTAAATCTCAACTCTAATTTTAATTTTGCCATTACCATCTTTTAATCTCAATAAAAAATACCAATCTTTCTAAATGACAAAATTGCCCCTTGCAAGATTTTTTTAATATTGGCAGATAAACGATCTGATCGATCAAATCGAGTCAATCGTTTCAGACTCGATTAGTCGTTCTTCCCTTTCCCTCTCTCGACTCTCATGCCTGGGGTTTAGGCGCCCCCCTTGGCTTCCGCCTCCGCCAGAATGATTTTGCTACTAATTTTCCTCATTTTCAAATTTTGGTGTTTCGCTCTGCCTCGCATAGAAGAAAAGCCCAACCATGTTCAATTCATTGCCCCTTTCTTTCAGTCGAGAGAGCATGCATCAACCTTCTTCTCTTTGCATTTGTAGTATATTTTTTGTGTGAAATTTGATGGTACAAGGTTGGGACTGGTACAAGGATATTGAAATCAGTAGTGTGAAAATGATCCCATTTTAATTCCAGCTCTTGAGATACTATTGTTTCAGCACAAAATCATATACTAGGTATTGATATCGTGCACACGACGACACTGATCAGAATCACCATTATGCGGTGCTGGCGGAGGCGGAGCGATTCTCTGTGTGAGGCAGTGGCAGAGTATTAGGATAATAACAAGAATTAGTTATTTATAATCCCATGTAATTAGGATATGTCAACATTCATTGTGCTCTGAACTTTCAACCATTTCTGGAGGTAGGTAATCCAGCGTACCACACATTGTACGTCTTCGGTTGAATGTGTGACCACCCAAAATTAGCAATCTTCACCTCACCCTGAAGGCCCATTAGGAGATTTTCTGGCTTAATATCCCTGTGTATGACATGTTTCGCCATGAGAATACATGGCCAAATTTGCCCCTCCCAAGCGGCTTCCCAATGTCAAAATCACTCAGATTCCATCTTTTTTCTGCATCGCATGCCTTTGAGGCGACTTCTCTTCTTGATGGAGTTCTGTGGCGATCGCCATGAGAAAAATAGAGAGAGGGAGAGAGAGTCGAGAGAAAATCTGAGAAGTCGTCGGTAATCCTCGATCAGTAGAACTGATGGGGTCTGATTGAATCGATTTGGGTGTTTTGGAATCGATGAGTCATTTGATTTGCCAATAGTAAAAAAATAAAAAAATTCTGACAAGGGGCAATTTGGCCATTTAGAAAGATTGATATTTTTTGTTGAGATTAAAAGATGAGAATGGCAAAATTAAAATTAGAATTGAGATTTAATGGCATTTTGACAATTAGTGATTTTCTAGTGGCATTTTGACAATTTGACTGTTTTCGAATGGCATATAGAAAAATTTCCTTAAAAAAAATGCAGAGGATATCATTTTGGTCTTAAACAAGGATCCTTCCCTGTTCCCTGTTGACTAGAGCCTCAAATTTTTACCATGTCAGCTCTCACTAGAGCTGACGGCCCAAGGCCCACAATCCAGGCCCATCACATGTTAGCATCCCTAATCAAATTTCATTTCAATCAAAATATATCCAATTGTTCTCTGTTCAGTGTTCACTATGCTTATGCTCCTCCAACAAAAAATCACGATCTTTTACTAATTCATTAGCTGATGGGTTTCCTAGCGGCGCACCTCGCACTTCGATTTTCTCGCTACTACTCATGTGCGCCGCGATCGATCTTCCTCTAGCTAGCTTCGTTGAGGTCGTTTTCCACAAGAACAATACATCTCTTCAGTATCAATTGCATTTCTTGAAGAGATCTATTATCGAATGTAAAGGGATGTATTGTTCTTGAGAAAATTACCTCAAAGGTGAAGTAAAGGTACTTGTATCAAGTAATCTTTGAAGAAAAGATACGGCATGCCTCGTTTTTCACGATGAAAAAGAGATGCAGTGATTCTAAGGTAATTTAAAAGTATAATTAGAGGTCACAATGCACACTAGATCTGATGGGGGCTTTAATCGCCTGAACTGACTATCCACAGCTGTCTCCATATCACTGCATACTCAAAAGCATCTACTGTAGAGCAAGGTTTAAATGCCTTTTTAAGTATGGTTTGATTGCCTCTTTCAACCTCATCACAAATGCATCAATGCAGTCAGTCTCGGAAAAATGTCTATTCTTCAATTGCAACTTGACTTTAACTCTTTCAAATTGGTCAATGTACTGTTCTAATGTATTATTTTGATTCAAACTTTTCAATTCCTCTAATGAACTTTTATTATTACCCCTTTGAAACCTCCTCATAGCCAATTTGGTTAACAATTCCCAATCAGGAGGTTCATGATCTATTAGCTAACCTTCCAACCACTCATAAGCTCTATCTTTAAAGTAACAGGTGGCAAACTTATTTCTGGAATTGATTGGCACCTAGTAGAGTTCAAAGTAAGAGTTGCATTTTCTTACCCATTTCGTAGGACTGTCTCCATTAAAAGAAGGGCAGACAGATCTAAGTAATCCTCATGGTGATGAGATCCCCCAATGGTAAGGTCGAGTGTTTCGGTGTGTTGATAAGGTGTATTCAAGATCTCTATCATCCTCATCACTTCGACTCGATCTGCCAATGTGATCTCTCAAGATAGCATTCCATGGAACCTTCATTTGATCCAACTTGTCAACAAATTCTTTAGCTAATTGAGAGTGACATTCTTCAATTTTGTCATTAACAAATCTCAAAAGAAGTTCCTGAGATTGTGCCTCTTTGAGACGGAGTTGTTCAATGGTGACATCGAAACACCTGTCGAAATCAGTGAAGCACATCTAATTGAGCTCTAATGCCATCCATGGCTTTGATGGATCGAGTTTTTGACAAACAAAAAGATGGCAAGATCACCGCTCTGATACCAATTGTAATGATCTAGACTGGTCATATATAGAGAATTAAATGGAAGAATTGGATAATATATTAATAATACTAAAATGGTTTTAATAATACATTTGAAACATAATTCTAATGATTTACTTTGTTCAAACAAGATGTTTTTGCTAAGTGCATTAGTCATCCCAATCTTCGGATCACCATTTCGATGATCACCATTTCGAGACCCCCTGCCATTTTGCCCTTTTGAAACTGGAGGGCAAAATACACACTAGGTCTGATAGGCACTTTTAATCGTCTGAACTGACTATCCACAGTTGTCTTCATATGTGCTGCATACTCAAAGGCATCTTCTATGGAGCAATGTTTAAATGTCTTTAAGTATGGTTTGATTTTCTCTTTCAACCCATCACAAATGCATCAATGTAGTCAGTGTCAGAAAAATATCTATTCTCCAATAGCAACTTGACTTTAACTCTTTCAAATTGGTCCATGTATTGTTCTACTGTATTAGTTTGATTCAAACTTTTGAGTCATCTAATGCGCTTTTATTATTACCCTTCTGAAACCTCCTCATAACCAATTTGGTTAACAACTTCCAATCATGAAGTTCATGATCCATTAGCTAATCTTCCAACCACTAATAAGCTCTATCTTTAAATGAAGGGTAACAAACTGAGTTCTGGAGTGGATGGCACATGGTATAGTTCAAAGTAAGAGTTGCATTTTCTTATCCATTCCATAGGACTCTCCATTAAAAGAATGACAATCAGATCTAGGCAATAGAAAACGTTCCTCATGGTGATGAGATCCCCATGGTGAGGTCGACTATTTCGGTGTGTTGATAAGGTGTATTCAAAATCCCTATCATCCTCATCACTTCGACTCGATTTGCTAATGTTATCTCTCAAGATTGCATCCCACCGAACCTTCATTTGATTCAGCTTGTCAGCAAATTCTTTAGCTAGTTGAGAGTGACCTTCAATTTTGTCATTAACAAATCTCATAAGAAGTTTCTGAGATTGTGTCTTTTTTTGACGGAGTTATTCAATGGTGACATCGAAACACTTGTTGAAATTAGTACGAAGCTGAGCTAATTGAGCTCTAATGTCGTCCATGGCAGTGATGGATCGAGTTTTGGGCATAAACGAAAAGATGGCAAGATTGTCACTCTGATACGAGTTGTAATGATCTAGATTGATCAATTACAGGGAATTAAATGGAGGAATTGGATAATAACACTAAAATGATTTTAATAAAAGTTTATTGAATTCTCTCAAAACAAATTACAATGAAGAAGAAAAAGAAGGGTTTTGATAAAATGAAAATTCACTCGATAACCCAGAAGAGGGAATATCTTGTCTTTATATACGATAAGCAATTACAATTTTAACTAAACAGTAAAAGATAAAATGGTAAAATGTCAGTTGCTGTATTCCCTGACTCATTACGACCTCTATCAAGAATTACAACGGCTTCCTCCTTGTTCTCTCCAATTCGAGCTACTGGACGTCACCAGATGACAACCGGGTCTCATCATCAGTGACTCGTTCACTTGCAGCCCTCTTTCTTAGGCCCAATAACGCTCTTAATTACTCAGCCCAATTCTCCTCCTGCTAGGCGCTAGCTCACTCTTCAACTCTTCTTATTTCCGGTTCCAGGACCGGTTCTGAGGAATTTGAGGCTCGTGGCGAAACCTTTTTTGTTAAAACATCGCTTTGAAAGAATCAACATAAATATGACATTGAATAACAATTATAAAGAAATTATAATATTGTTATCTTTACATATAATTAGCGCTGAAATAGAGTAATACACAAATATTCAACAATAAAAGAAAAATAAACCTAAAATTATGAAACTAGAATACCTCAGTAAGTCACAAAAATAAGGAGAAAAAACATCATAGGTTGTTTTTGCCTTGAGGATTGCATAATGCCACATTGCTACAAAATCAAAACTGCCAAACAACCACTACAAGGAGAGAAGAGAGATTTGGGCTATGTTTCTTCTTCTGGTGAAGTAATACTGGCAAGGAGATAAGAGAGATCTGGACGCAAGAGGGTATACAATGCAGGTCCGACAAACGGTACCAGCGCCACAGGGAAGTAACCTCAAACTCTCATATTTTCAAGTCAAAGTATCGAAGATATCATCCCTGATTCCTTAATAGATCACCAAACCCTCATACCAAAGCAAACTTTTGCTTTTAGTCATTACAAATACTCACTTAGTCAATTTTAATTAACATAATTACCAGAATGAAATAAAAGAAAATTACTAAACTACTACAAATCCTAAAAGGAAGTTTGCATTACCTCAGTGTTGCTCTGTGCAGTACAGCAGTATTGCTACTTTGTTGCTGAGTGCTGAGTGTTGAGTGCTAAGTGCTGACCTATGTTATAAAACACCTCAGAACTCAGAAGTCAGACTAGAACATAAATAGAGATTAGAGAATCAAGAGATCAAGAGACAAGTCACAAGAGATGATCAGATGAAGATAATAGAACTAAGAAGTAAGATTGTAAGAACTAAGAAGTAGAACTGTTAAAAAAACCTATCGAACTCAGAAGTCAGAACATAAATAGAGAAGCGATTATGTGGATGCCGAAGTGCCGATTCAGCGTCTCAGCGAATAGATGGCCACTGGCCAGATGATGTTGAGCAATGGCGGAGTAGTGGACAGGTTACAGCCGCGTCGGGCTCGGGCGATGGCCAATAGCTTCAAAGGCGGAGTCGCCAAGGTTAGGTTTTTGGTTTTTGTAAGAAACTGAGAATGTGAGGCGGGAGGTGGGAGGCTGGAGGAATAGGTTTGCAGAAAAAACTTAATCTTGGAGGAATCGAAATGGGTTAATGGAATAATGGGTTTAATACTATCCAATTTTTTTCGATGTCAGGCCTGCCAGAAAAAACACAGATGAACTTCTTGGTCCATAACTCATACAAATCGAAATGGACCTTTGAGGCCCGGGGCGATCGCCCATCCTGCCCTAGGTCAGGGCCGGACCTGTCCGGTTCCAACGGCTATCACCCCCAATTCAGACACTTTCCACCTAGTTTGTTATGTATGACATTACTTATGGCAAACATGAAATGGTGACCTCAAGAAATTGGGATAGAAAAAACCCAACATTGTGAGAGAAATGTTTAACAAACTTCTCTTTGATTTGATCCTTAGGGTAGGAGGGACAAAGTTTTTCTCTGGTATTTTGATCGAATGTACGGGTTTCTGATTAACATATCACCATTAAATGAATTAACAGTCCCTTGAATTAACAATATTGTATGTAATTATTCACTTTTGTTTCTTACTAAACTTACAATTCATAGGAATTTACTTTATTTTATTGATCTGGTAGGTGATCTTAGTTAAAGTGGGTATTTGGGTCTTTTTGTTTGGCAACCACTGATGCAATATTAGATAATATAATTAAGTGTCATTGTGGTTGGTGGAATTTGAGCCGAATAGAATGGCAAGTTTCCTTATCAGGGATCTATTGTTGATAAAGATATTGCTCATTCATTATACAAAATTGTGGCCTTACTAAACCATATAGGAGAGTATAGATTAGACTGAAATACTATTTAATTGGCTTTATATTAGGAAAACCTAATTTTAAATGCTTTGGAGTAGTTCAAATGTACCAGCTAAATAAAATTCTATACACTGACATAACAGTTTTCTTAGATTCACTTTTATCTTTTCTATAACAGTCAATCTAAGTTGCCTAAATTTGTTCCTATGGGCAAAAATTCTCTTAGAAGTTTAATTGTAAGTGCTTCAAACACACAATTTCTCCAGATGCATGATCTGAATTCAGAACCCTGAGCTGGAAATGAACCCAAAAATAAGTGATGTACAAGTCTTGTCAGTAATAAGGGGACATAATAACTAAACCTTATTAATGAAAGCAAGCACTCGGCAAAATGAAAAGTTTAATCCAACTGTCGTGAAACACTGCTAGTATGGGAGTGCTTTGCTGGCCACATAGGATCCAGAACCATCATGATCATTTATAATTTGCTGAGGCCTGTAATCCCTGTTCTAATTCTTGTCAATTTTCACCTGCCAAATTTAGTACTGGTTGCTTATTTCAGAAGTCATCAGGTTGTAGTACTAATTATTAGAGAAAAAACAGGTCCCCAAACAGTGATGATAAAAAAGGAATGATAGAAAGAGATCTGACAAGAGCATTCATCCACATGCCTGTCTTGTAGTTGTTATTTACTCTTATGATGAGATGAATGCTTTAGAGAACGGAGAAAGGTAACATGGATTGTAAATCTCAAATATTAGTGGATAGAACCTGTTTGTTTTGCTTTGTCTTTTTATTTAATTCTATGTCATAGGCATGCTTGAAAGTAAAGCCAGAGTGCTGAAATCTTAAAGCCATGGCATCATTCAGAGAGACATGTAGTAGACTTCTTTGCAGTCTTTGCTTCTAAGCAACACAAGCAAAACATATATATAAACCACCATATACCCAACTCAAGAAATGCATTCATACAATATTTCCTCTCTCTTTATGCATTTTAGCATGGCTTTCTCTCTCAAGAACCTCACTCAAACTCTTCTCTTAGTCTCTCTATTTTGCTCAACGCTAGCCCTTTCAAGGGACTTCTCCATTGTTGGTTATGATGAGAAGGATCTATCATCACACGACAAACTCTTAGAACTCTTCGAGTCATGGATGGAAAAGCACAGCAAAACATATGTCAGCATAGAAGAGAAAATTAGGAGATTTGACGTGTTTAAGGATAATTTGTTTCACATTGATGAGACAAACAAAAAGGTCACTAGCTACTGGCTTGGCTTGAATGAATTTGCTGATCTGACCCATGAGGAGTTCAAGGAGAACTACCTTGGTCTTTCAGGGGTTGAAATGCAATTGCAGAGGAGGAAAAGTAGGGATGGTTCTAGGTTCAGGTATGCTGATGCTGATTCACTACCTAAAAGCATGGATTGGAGAAAGAAAGGAGCTGTTACCCCAGTGAAGAACCAGGGCCAGTGTGGTAAGCCCCAAAAACATATAGTTATACAATTCAAACAAGTTAATAACCCTTTTACCTGGTTAATTTTACTTCACTCTAAGAATTTAAGCTATCTATATCATATTATAAGCAATATCAAAGGATGCATTACAAATTTGTGATAACATACTTTATTATAAAAAAAGATATCATGCAAAACTGAGAATTTAAAAAAAAAACGCTAGAATTATATTTATTTTTTATATATTTGCATTGTGTTGAGATTTTTCTTGTGTTGCGCTTTGTTTGCTATTCAAACAGATGGGCACTATCCAAAGCAGCCGAAACACAAAAGACAAGCATAGCATCATTACTTTGTATCATGCACACATGATTACATTAATTAATTATTTTGTAGTTGACTGATATATGGTAAATTCAAATTTCAACAGGTAGCTGCTGGGCATTCTCAACTGTCGTAGCAGTTGAAGGTATAAACCAAATTGTGACTGGCAACCTCACATCACTGTCAGAGCAGGAGCTAGTAGACTGTGACACCGATGGGAACAATGGATGCAATGGTGGCTTAATGGACAATGCGTTTAAGTTTATCATTGACAACGATGGCCTCCGCAGTGAGGAAGACTATCCATACCTCATGGAAGAAGGAACTTGTGATGACAAGAGGGTGAGAACACTAAATACTAAACAATAATTGGCATATATGCAAACAAAGACCAAATTTCAGAAAGTTGATAGTAAGACCAGCAGGAAAAAATACATAACAAAAGAACATACATGTTGTATTGCAAGATTAGAAATAAGTTTTTGAGTATTTATATAATATAGTTATGTATATTAATTTATCTATCAACTATTTTGTGCTTAATCAAATTAGGCTGACAGTGGGGTTGTGACCATTACTGGGTTCGAAGATGTGCCAGAAAACAGTGAAGATGGCCTCCTTAAAGCCCTGGCCCACCAACCAGTCAGTGTTGCTATTGAGGCTTCTGGCAGGAACTTCCAATTTTACAGTGGTGTAAGTTTTGGCTCTTGTCTTCTTCTTTTTTTTTCCCTTCTGGCATTTAAAAATATTGTTTCTTCTTTCACACCTGAAATTTTTTGTTTTTCCTCCCCAAATCTTGTTTTCCTGTGATACTTTTGTAGGTTTTATTTTCATTTTGTGGTACTTTGGCACCATATTAGTTATACTCTTACTATGTATAAATACAATATATTTGTTTAATATAAACAAATATTTGGGACAGTACACATCATGAACTTGATACTAGTAGCACCTTTCTAACCACATTAATAAGTTTCTACATTTAGCAATTCAAAACATGTATATCTGACAGTACATAATATATCATATACATCCAGGGGGTGTTTAATGGACCTTGCGGAACACAGTTGGATCACGGTGTGGCAGCCGTCGGATATGGCAGCACCAAGGATCAAGATTACGTCATCGTGAAGAACTCGTGGGGCCCACACTGGGGTGAAAAGGGATACATAAGGATGAAGAGGGGCACCAAGAAACCACCGGGTCTATGTGGAATTAACAAGATGGCTTCTTACCCCACCAAGGATGAGTGAACAAAAATCAATTGAGGGACTTTGTTGCAATTTGGTGAAGAATTTGGTTATGTAATCCATTTCTCTTGCTTTTTACAGAATCATTATTATCGGATTGTTTTATTTTCTTCAGTTCAAGAAATAAAGTTGTGAAAGAAAATTCAAGTTCTGTTAATTCAATGCCTTCACTGTTGTATTAACTATTAAGTATTAACATTGTGATGTTTCTTACAAAAGATATTGCTGTCTAGCGGATATTTCAAAATCATGTTGCACCGCGTATCGAATACGTATCCGATGCGGATACGCATGCGATATGCACCGGATACTTCACGTTGGCGTATCGTATTATTTAATATTGAGATACGGTAAGATACGGTAGGATACAGCTGGGATATGGTAGGATACAGCAGGATACGGCTGAAATATTTTTCAGTGCGCAACGATCAGTATTTTGGTCATAAGTCATTCATTCGAACTCCGATTAAGTTGATTCAAAGTACGTTGAAAAGCTAAGAAAGAGCTTTATAATTTTGACTTATCATATAGGATATTCTATCTCTTGATTCCTACAGTAAAATATACTAAATTAGAGCAGTATCTTGAATTCGTTCATAACAAACTTAATTTAATCTTAATTACTTCTAAAACCAACATAGCAATATATATCATTATTTTAGAACAAAATACTGGATAACATGTATCTATAGTGATAGTTGAATGTAAAAAAAACAAACATTTCAATATATAATATGATTTTTTTTTATTATTCTATATATATTTTCGTATTCTAGTTTTTTTTTTAAATTGTGTATTCCCGCACTCGCAACGTATCGGATACGATATCCGCATCCGTATCCGTGCAACATAGCTGTCTAGATAGATGTTAAGGACAGACCCAGGAAGTAATGAGTAATGACGAATTACAATTTTAGAGAATGTAAACAATAAAGCAGTCTTAAATGGATATAAAACCAAAAAAAAGTACATGCGTTGTAAAAGTGACCTTTTTCCCTATCAAAAGGGAAACTTTAGCATTTTTTTCTCGCATTATTTTCCTTCCAACAATTTATTTATATAATTTAGTTTATGTTAGGTTAGTAAGTTTATGATATTATATTTCACATTTTTTACGATGGAAAATTTTTAAACTAATTTTAATATAGATTTGACAATTACAAATAGAATGCTTTTAGTATTCTTGTAAATTTGAAATTGTTTAAGTTTAACATTCTTACCGATGTTGCAATTTTTATTAATATCTTAGATAAATCATAATTAAGCATGGCATACATGAGGACATAGCTCCCCTCTCTGCATAGAAATACAAATTACAATTTCAATTTCCATAAGAAAATATAGCCTACTAATTAGAACAAAAGTTCCATAACAAATAATATAAAGAAATATTCCCATTAACAGATTTTTTTTAACAAAAATCACAACAGCCCGCCTCTTTTATTATTTAAAAGGGAAAATTATTTATTTGTCATTTCAAAGTTTGAAAATTGACAGAATGCCACTACAAAGTTCAAAATTAGCAAATTGCCATTAAATTTCTAATAGAATTATTTCTCTACCATTACTATCACATAATATTAATTTAAAAATGCATAACCTCCTCAATGTCCAAAATACCCTCCTCTCTCACTCCCTCCATATCCTCCCTTTCTCTTTCTCCTTGTCTCCACAGCACCCAACTATTTCTCCCTCCCACTCCCCATCCTCTCTTCTCTCTTCTTTAATTGTTGTTGGGATGGCTTAATGAATGAATCCTTCAATTTTAACTAATTAAGCAAAGAGCGCTGTCACTTCCATAATTCCTTCTCTTGGAATCCCTGGTTGGGTACCTTCTAAGCCAGCTTTGGAATAATACATTAATACTCCATTAACAGAGACAATCAGCAGAGACAATATGTGAGCTGATCTGATTGCAGAGACAATTAGTTCTATTTTAATATTAAATCGTAAGTAGCACTACATTTTTATTATTTTCATTCACTAACTCAAAGTCACTACTCCTGCACTTCTTACAAGAGCCGAAAAAAGTTTTATAACGAAATAAAAGATAGGCCACATAGGCGCATAAGCGTAACTTGGTGCCTCGAATCCGGTCCAAAGGAACAAGGAAACGTGAAATGTGTATTAACGGTCTCATGCCTTCAAAATACAAAGCAGCAAGGTGAAGACCATTAAACCCAGATGAAATCTCCCTCCTTTGTAAGAGCCCATCCAGTCTGCAATTCACGGTAACATCACACTGCAATTCGTTCTTGCTCATATTCCATGAGATCAGCAATAACAAATCAGTATTTACCCAAAGGAATGAGCTGATCTAATTGCATATACGAGAGTTGGATGCTGTGGAGATAGAAGGAGAAAGAGAAAGAGAAAGAGAGAAGAGAGGGGAGTGGGAGGAAGATGAGAGGGTATTTTGGACATTAAGAAGGTTATGTATTTTTTAATTAATTTTATGTGATAGTAATAGCAGAGAAATAATTTAAAAAGAAATTTAATGGCAATTTGCTAATTTTGAACTTTGTAGTGGCATTTTGCTAATTTTCAAACTTTGGAGTGGCAAATAAATAATTTTCCCTATTTAAAAACATTTATGATCAATTTGAAATTGGGTGGATGTTGCTGCTTAGTATTCATTAAAAAAAATGAAATATAACTAATATTGAGCGTGTTTTGCGATTGTGGACCATTAGATCACACTTTATGATTCGTGCCAACATGATGATTGAAGATCCAATGGTCCACAATCGCAAAGCACGTGCTTTGCAAAGCATAATAGCATTTATATATATATATATATATATATATATATATATATATATATATATATATATATATATATATATATATATATATATATATTTAACATTATCATTAGGCCTTCTCTCAAATTGAACTTTGGACAACGAAAATGACTCTAAGAGGCAAACTCAACCACTTGTGAGCTTGATTTTTTTTGGAAATTTTTTGAATTTGAGACATTTTTGGTCAATTTCTTTTATTTTTTTAGTTATGTTTGTCACTTTTTGTATTGTATCTGGACTTAATCTTGATACTTGCTTTTAGTGTCTGTGTTTTCTCTGAATTCGTCACTGACTCCAGATATTAATTAATTGACATTTGTCATGCTCTTATTTTTTTTTTTAGTTCCTAAGATTAAAATGTTTAATAAAGTGAGTTGGTGAGATCAAGAACAAAAATCGAAGACCGATCAACACGCGTACCTTTTTTTCCTTTTTTTGCGTGTGATGGTACGCACCAACGCACCTACTTTCTAACTAGGAATCAGGAATCTCTCTCCATAGATCATAATCTTGGTTTTACTTTTCCATAGGTTCGTCGATAGTCAATACCGCATGTTTGTCAAACGGACGAAACGTCGACAAAAATTGATGATTTCGTTTGTGTTTTGTTTAATTAATGAAAACAGAAAAAATTGGATTGAACGTTTCGTTAATTAAACGAAATAAATTTTGTTGCGCTGAACGTTATGTTAAATTTAAACGTGTAAATGTTAAAATTCTGTTGCACTGAAGTTTGCCAAAAATACATGTTAAAAGTATAAAAAATAACTGAAGTATCAATATCATATAATTACAACATATACTTCAATTCAAATTGAAACATCCAACATATCAATATCATATAACTTGAAACATATACTTCAATTCAAATTGAAACATCCAACATATCAATATCATATAACTTGAAACATATACTTCAATTCAAAAGCTTACATTTACAGAAGTACCAACATAAACAAATTCAATCCAGAACTTACACAACATGCCTTATTGGCAACAAATAACTTGAGCAAAATAGAATTACTGATTTGATGCTCCACTGCCACATATTGGAGTAGCATATGCCACTTCATCACTGAGCCATAGTGGATCACCAATGTCTCCACCATCCTCTGCAAGTCAACTTAAACAAAAAGTTAATATATAAATAATGAAGTAATTAATTAAAACAAGCATCATGGTTTAGGGTTGAATCATATCTGAGCACAGATGAGAGCTTCAATGCTCTCATTATTCAAGGAGCTCCTAACTGGTGACAAGCAAGCAAGCAGTGACATGTAAGGAGTGAAGCTAATCAAGGATGACTCAAGCAGGAAGGAACAAATTACAACACCAACAGATAACTTCTTGGCTGAGGGTCCTTGATCAGCTCAACTCCCCTCTTGCCACTGCCCACTGGTGCCAACATAGTATCTTTGTACTAATACAGTTCAAGTACTCAAAGGCAGAAGTAAATTAGCTCAAGTAACACAACATAATATATAACAAAATTAGCTAAAAAGCATAAGGCAGAAGGCATATACTTGCTGATTTGCTAACTTGCAACATTTTTTGCAAAGCACCAGTGCCAAGAAGGGAGATAAGCTAATCAAGGATCACTCAGTCAGGAAATGTCCAATTAGCAACATGTAACATGTTCCAGACTAAGTGTCCTTGATCAGTTCCTCCCCCTCCTTGCACTAGTGCCATACAACAATCAACTAATAGATCCAGGCAGTAAGCTAGATCAAGTGCCAGATCAAGCATGCATATAACCAAATAATTAAGTGCCAGTTCAAGCATGCATGTAACCAAATAATCAAGTGCCAGTTCAAGCATGCATGTAACCAAATAATCAAGTGTCAGTTCAAGCATGCATGTAACCAAATAATCAAGTGCCAGTTCTAATATAGAAGCCAGTAAACAAGCTAGTAAGCAACAAAAAACAGCCAATAATCTATCATGCATGCATGCAATTATGGAAGCCAGTAAACAATCTATCAAGCAAGTACAAGTCAGTAAGCCAACAAATAAGCATGCAAGCCAGTATATATGCATGCAAGCCAGTATGCATGCATACAAGCTAGTAAGCAAGCAAGCTATTTCATCAAGTCAGTAAACAATATATCAAGCAAGTAATCAAGCCAGTAAGCCAACAAGCAAGCATGCAAACCAGTATACATGCATGCAAGTCAGTATGCATGCATGCAAGCCAATAAGCAAGCAAGTTATTTCATCAAGCCATTAAACAATCTATCAAGCAAGAAATCAAGCTAGTAAGCCAACACACAAGCATGCTAGCCAGTATACATGCATGCAAGCAAGCTATTTCATCAAGCCAGTAAACAATCAAGCAAGTAATCAAGCCAGTAAGCAAGCATGTAAGCTAGTAAACAAGTAATAGAAAAGCCAGTAAGCAAATCAGTAAGCAAGCACTTACCTTTCATCCATCAATCCAACAAATTCTTTCAAGTACACAAATCCAGACGGCTGAAACTGGAAACGATGCAACAAATCGTTCATATAAAGGCCATTTCACTAAGATCAAGAGGAAAAGACGAAAACAAAATGATTAGGGTCTCAGCAAAGGGGCCAAACAAGCCTGGTGACGTCACTCCACAACCAACGGTCAAGTACAGTGACTGGGAATAGTGCCAGAGAGCGAGAGCGAAGAAGGAGAAAGACGAAAGGTAAGGAACAAAACAAAGAGGCAGATCGTGAGAGACGGCTAGGGTTTTCACCCTTTTATCCTTCACGCGAGAGACGCGCCCCTTCAGTACCCCTTTGCAATACAAAATTGTAAACTCGTAGAATGTTAAATGAAATAACGATCTAAACGAAACACACCAGTTGATTTGCATTTCCGTTGCGTCAAGATCAGCGCAACGGCTGAGATTTGCGGTGAACGTTTCGTTTAGTAAACGAAACAAAAAAACGCGGCGTTTCACGTTCCATTCCGAGCAAAACGAAACGAAACGCGTCGAAACGGGAAAACGCTGACAGCACTAACCACACGTAGTCACATTTTTACTTATACAATGCTAATTCTATATACTCATGGTCCAACATTGCGCCACTGTTCATTTTCATAGTGGAATGAACAGTGTTTTCATTGTTCGCCGCTACAGTAAAATCACTGTATTTTTTTTGCAATTTTTTTGCCATTGCTTTTTTATTTTTTATTATTTAAACGATTTATTATAATTTTATTATTGTAATACGAAAGTTTAAAATTTAACTTTTTCACGCGAAGCGCAAGTCGTATGTCCAGTGTTTTTTTCATTGTTGTCGGGGCACTTTCTGTTTAGTGATCGTTTATTATCGAGGTGTCACGTATATAGAAAAGAATAAAGAGTATTAATTTTGTAGTTAACGATTAAATATTAATCATGTAGACAAACTGACAAAGAAATATTAATTATGTAGAAATTCGCTCCAAATATTTATTTAAAGCCTATATTACTCGGATACTTCATTCTCCTAGTCATACGCGTATCGGATACGCCTCGGATACGGTGCGGGTGCGTATCGGATACGCTGCGTGGCGTATCCAATTATTTTATATTATTTGACCGACGGATTCGGTCAAGATACGTTTTGGATACGTTTAGGATACGTTTTTTTATACGAATTGAGTTTTTAGATACGTTTGGGATACATTTTTGGATACGAATTGAGTTTTTGGATACATTTGGGATACGTTTTTTTATACGAATTGAGTTCTTTAGTAATATTAAATAAGCAATTGTGTATATTATATAATATTAATCACACCACATAATTTGTATAGTATTATTTTTGACATAACATGAACTCTTTTGTCAAGAAAATGTTTAATTAAAGGCTTATATTTTTTTTGTTATTTCATAAGTATCAATACATATTAAAAAAAGTTGAATAGAAAAACAAATTTCAAGCATTTTAATATATAATATGATTTTTTATTATATATATATCCGCACCTGTATCCGCGATTTTTAAAATTGTTGTATCGCCGCACCCGCACTCGTGCAACACAGTTTAAAGCGTCCCAATTTTAGTGAAAAAGTGTTAATTTTAAAATCGACGAAAATTTGACGATTTTTTGTCTGAACGATAGTTAGAAAATTTATAGTTAAATGAAAAAATTAATTAAATTAGCTCCTTGAGTTTTTTTAGCGAAAAACTAAGCTAAGAAAAAAGAAATCACATAGAATTTTTACAAACTTTGACGTGCTGAAAATTACGACTCAATTACATGTTTGAATTATCCAATAATTTTTTGTTTAATTTAACACGTAGAAATTTCCATGTAATTCACACTTATTATTAAAACAGGATGAACTATTTACCGATGGGTTCTCTGTTAAAAGAATTAATAAAGAGCTCATCCTGTTTTAAGTCAATACTTAATATTTGTAGTATCTCTGTTCAAATTATTTCAAACCAGTTTGCAAATATAGCCACGGAAATTCAAGATTTACGATTACTTTTCAGAGGGGTTTGAAATGATGCTTATTCTTAAAAAAATTATCTTTTATGGTCATTTGTGCAAAAAAGTTTCAAATACATGATCCAAAAAATTTCATTTTTAGAATCTTATACTATTTTATCGGATGGCCGAAAAATGCATTAAATTGGAGAGGTATGTAATCATTAGATCAATGTTTTTTTCCATTCATCCGATAATATAGTGAAAAATTCTAAAATTGAAATTGTTTTATCCTTAAGCAAATTTTAGTATGAACAACATTTTCAACGGTTCGAATCAATCGTTTGCACTTTACAATTTGAGATATGTGATCGCAAAGCACGATAGAGCATGTGCTTGCACAAGAACCATAATTTTACTCTAAATTTAAATATAACAAATCTTTTATATCAACATGGATAAAATATATTCAACTACATACGAACTCAGATAGCATACTTAAAAAATTATAATATTGTTACAAATTCAAATTTGATATCTCTTAGTTTTGTTCTTCACGGTTCTGATACATTATAATATTGTCTCTCATTACATATAAGAAATTTAATTGGAAGATTAATTATTTTACTCGATCAAGATGGTGTGACCATATCCATTGCACAGAAAATATAAAATCATCTTTGTGCGATGCAAGAGATTATTGTGGCGGTTTTCGAGGCACCGGAGCGAGGTCCGGTAGCGATGGTGGAGTCCTATCTTTTGATAGTATGGATAATCTAAATTCATCTTTTCGTTGTGCAAGAGACAATTGTAGAGGTTTTGGAGACAGTGGAGTGAGGCTCGGCATTGATGGTGGGACCATACCCTTTGGCAGCATGGGTAATCTAAAATCATCTCTCTTCTTTGCAAGAGACATTTGCGATGATTTTGGAGGTAGCGGAGCGAGGCCCGGTAGCGATGGCGGAACCTTACCCTTTGGCAACATAGGAAATCTTGGAGGCAAAGCGAGGCCAGATAGCGATTGTGGGACCTTACCTTTTGGTAGCATGGAAAATCTCAAATCATCATTCTTTGATCCAAGAGACAATTGCGGCGATCTTGGAGGTAGAGGAACGAGGCCCGGTAGCAATGACGGGACCTTACCCTTTGGCAGCATGGGGAATGTAAGATCATCTTTCTTTGATGCAAGAGACAGTTGCGACGACCTTTGAGGCAGCGAAGCAAGGTCTAGTAGTGATGGTGGGATCATACCATTTGGTAGCATTGGCAATCTAAAATCATTTTTTTTTTTGTTCAAGTGATAGTTGTGGTGGCCTTTGAGGCAGTGGAGCGAGGCTTGGTAATGATGGTGGAACCATACCCTTTGGCAGCTTGGGAAATGTCAAATGTTGTTCATCATGCATAACTGACAATGAATTATCACGCTCGTTGATAAATGACACATGTTTTCTGGTGGTTATACCAAATGGTCGTGTGGAGACGGAAAATGAAAACAACATTAGTAACACCATCATGACCAAATATAAATCATACATTCTAAGAGAAAATAGAAACGACATTTTTTGTACTACTGAGAGAAAATTATGTTTGCTCTTAGCTCTCTTATTGTACATACATTATAAATAGATCAAGAGTGATAAGGATAATGAAGAGGTGATGCATTCAATTGGATAAAAATAGATATTATTGTTTCTTTCATTTCATTGTTTGTTTTGCTACAACTAAATTATTTCTTTATTTTGCTAATTAAAATTGAGAGTAACTAAACAAGAGCTGTCGGATGCATGTCCAGTGAAGGAAAATGTGAGTGGTCATATCATGTGTAGCTATGTTACATAGCAGGCAGATTGGGGTGACTTATATTCCCCTATGAGCATGTCCTTCATAGGTAAGCGATATTTTAATAAGATCTAGAAGAAGATTCTAACCTTGTGGGGTGCTTTGATTTTCCACGCAGTTGTGAGGGGTGTAGATGTGACCCCTGGGACGATTAGTAAAGCATATGCTGATTTGAACGAGAATTGTTGATGCGAGAGTTTTACTAAATTCTAATTGCTAGATAGAGATTGCAAGTATACAATCGTCTATTGTAGTACTTAAGGATCGAATCTAGGGATGTAAAATGGGTCGGGTTTATATAGATTTTCAACTCATTAGATGTCATTCGGATTGTAGTATTTTCAACCCGTAATCAACCAATCAAAAATAAAAAACCATCCAATTCATATTTTATTTAGGCGTATCGGGTTTTGCGGGTTTCGCGAGTTTCACAAACTTCAATATTTCACACATTTTTTTAATGATACAAAAGTAAAAAATAACAATTGAAAATAATTTAAATAACACATTGGCGTCAGTTCGTACTAAAAAATAAATTTAAGAAGTTTGACAAAAAATATACATGTAAGTTTGTGACGAAAAGCGAATAAAAACTTTATTGCTAGCAGTATAATTGCTTAATTAAATATAAAAGGTCGGGTCGGGTTTCATCCATATTTTATTCTACAATCTGTATCCACATATTAGATGTCGGGTTCGACAAAATAAAAATCGTAACCAACCATAAAAATCGAAATTCGCATTTTTTCGGGTCAGGTCGGTCAGGTTAATCGGGTTAGTTAGGTTAGACTTACATCCCTAGTTGAATCCAAAGGAACAATTCGTGACTTGTTTTTTGGGTTTAAGCAAATTTAATTTAAGCAAAAACAAAGGAGAAAAGAAAAGTTTCAGGTTTGGATTGTTCGTTGTTTTAAACTATAAACTGAAAGTAGTTTGGATTCTAACTCAATTAACAAATGAATTAGGACTTGTTAAGATATATTATCCACAATTGTTGATAATTGTTTGATAATCAATTTCTTAGTATTATGAGAGTACGGTTTTCAGATTTTGGTAACAAGTGATATCTCTATTTAGGTACCGTGTTTGCACTAGTTATGGCTTCACCTCTCGGTACTTGGTTAAACTAGTCAAAACTCATTAAGTTCATACCATTCTAATTATCTTAAGTCATCTTATTTCACATTTCGGTACTTAGTACAATTCGTTATGACAATTAGATAAACCCGTAATCAACAAACGTCACCTCTCGGTATTTAGTTCGTTAACTATCTTACTTCATATGGTCTAGATCTAATATTCAATATCTCTATTGCAAATATCTTGAAATTAAACAATTCAAATAGCAAGTAAGTCATAAGATAAACAATCAATTAGTATCACCTCTCGGTACTTAGCCAATTAATTACTTTGCTTTCTATAATCAAGGTATAATACTAGACCCAGAGATAACAATTCATAAGATTGCACAAATAAAATAGAAAGCAAATCAAAAATATGAATCGGATTTTAATGGCATTTTGACAAATACGAGAGAGTGAGGGATGAGATGTTTTACCATATGGTTTGTTCTAGTCGACATAGTAGAGAGGGAGGAATGAGATGTTTTCAATCGATACATTGAATCGATCTGTTGGGTTCAGTCTGATTCGTATCTGGCAACATAAAAAAAAACAGGGGTAATTTTGTTATTTAGAAAATTTGATATTTTTTAATTCAAGTTATATCATAATAATGACATAAAAAATATGAATCGAATTTTAATGACATTTTGACAAATACGAATTTTGCAATGACATTTTGACAAATACGACTTTTACAATAACATTTTGACAAATCTATTATTTTATAATTTATAGTGACATATTGACAAATTCTTCCAAAAAAAAATGTTACTGTTTCGGACTGAACCACGTGCAGTTATTTCTGTCGAAGAAAACAAAAATCCAGAATTCAGTTCGGCCGCAGGCCCAAAGCGACGAAATGAAGATTCCAGAATTCCTACTTACGACCTGGTGTATCTGCTGCTATTCTAATGTAGAAATCAAATCCCAGCTATTATAGTAGTCACCTTTCGATCTATAATTAACGGTGTAGATCATCGTACGGTTATTTCGAATTCAAGGAAAAGCTATCTGAATCATAAATAGAAATAAATTACTAACCGTGTGATTAAATCAGACGAAAGAATTAGACAGTGAAGGTGAAGTCATGCTTTCGCCATTGTTGTAGCAGATCCTCTGGTCACACGCTCACCTACACCCACTGATTCCCACCCACCTACACCAGCAACGCCACACTCTCGCCCCTTGTTTTCTCTCTCCTCCATACCTGCTATAATTGCAATTCTGCCCCAAATTTGTTTTAGGTGGTAATTTTTAGAAAGAGAAGAAGCGAGAGCGAGAGAGAGAGAGAGAGATGTCGAAGGTTTTTACTTTGGAAGAGGTCTCGAAGCACAGTTCCAACAAGGATTGTTGGCTGATAATCAATGGAAAGGTATAATATTTGCTTTATTTGTTTACATTATTCATTTGATTCGCGGTTATTGGGATGTTTATGATTCGTTTTTTTCACTATCGTAATGTAGACTCTGATATTTCGTTGTTAATTCGCTTTGCATGTGTTTCCGAAAATCTGATTGTATGTGGTAGAGATCCAAGTCCGGTTTGTTTTAGTATTACTTTCTTAGATTTCTTTTTTGTTGAGAAATACACAGATCTGCTTTATAATAGTAAATAATAAGAAAACCTTCCATTAGTTGGAAAGTTTTGAGGGTTTATGGGCAATTATATCCTCAGATTGCTTGATAGTTGATAGAATATTGCATCCTTCCTGATTAATGCTGTTTCCTCGTATTTTTATAATTCTTGCTTGGGTTTAAACGCTATGACAAAAAATTTCCCATGGTGAAACACTTTTGAGAAAACTTGTGTTTAGCTAGATTCGCATATACAGTGGTACCTAGATGAGGTATTGAGATGTTTAAACAACAAAGAAACGAAGAAAAAAAAAATATAATTTTAGGCTTTGTATCATTTTATAATCTCCCTAAAAGTGTGTCTGTCCGAGCACGTAAGCATGTATATGCAATGGTCATTTACTCATTTAGTTTTGATCTGATGAAGAAGGGAGAAATATTATCATGTTATCAATAATATTTGTAATGTGGAAAAATTGTTTGCATTTTTTAAATTCCCTAATATTGTTTTACAAGTTATTTTTTTTAGTTGTTTGGGGTCAACGTTTATTCCTTGTTCTGTAAGAGCACAAAACTAGCAATAAATAGTGCTACCTTGAGCAGGATAACTAAATAAGTGTTGGATATATTTGGTTATCAGGTCTGATGAACTTGAAACAAAAGTAAATAAATAAATAAATAAAATACCAAATACGTGTGCTGCATTGATGGCGTGTCCGGAGAGGTGAGTGCCGTGTGCCGTACTGTGGTCATGTGCCAAGTGCATTTAGTAGATCCCTAGATATGAGCAATGCTTAATATAGTGATAAGTGCTGTAAAATTTTGGAATGTGATCTGCAAAAAACCAAGTTTAATATTTGTTTTCTCGCAAGCAATGAAAGCGCAAAGTTGTCAATTGAGGCGGTCAAAATAAAGAATTCAAATCCATATGTAGTTTCAATTGAATTGGCTAAATTCTCTCTTAAATCTCCTTAAACGTAAAACATCTGTGAATTTACAAGAGAAATATCCAGAGGTGGCAACTTAGTTAAGAAATTGGTATTCTGCTTTAATGACATGCTTTTCTATTCATGTGCCATGCATGACATGTTAAGTTTCATCTCATTCCACTTAAGGTTTTAATTTTGCATTACGTGAATTTTAATACATTAGTTTTAGCAGATGCAGTGAACATTTGTTTGCTAGAGGACTCCAAAAATCTCCTGAAACTTTGTAGTGTATGCTGGCAATATATATGTTTCCAGGATATACCTGATTCATACTTTGTTCATAATGAATATCATTATGTTTGGCTTTCTAAAAAATGCATCTGCTGTTGTTGGTTAACCTGTCTATCTCCATATTTATTAGGTATATGACGTGACAAAATTCTTGGAAGATCATCCTGGGGGTGATGATGTCTTGATATCCTCGACAGGTTCTAACTGACACAAAATTTACACCTTTTTTATAATCCTTTTCTTTGCATCTTGACCATCTCCTACAACAATGCAGAAGTTAACAATGAAATAAGTTCAATTAATTTTCCGGATCCCATGCAACTCCAATTACATTGCTGTTGTTGTGTGATTATTATAGTACCAGTTGCCTGTTTTCCAGTAGCATCTTGGTTGTCCAGGTGCTAACCAGCCAGTTTGTGGAGAGGCTATATTTCTATCACTTATACTGGTTCCTGACTGAACTAACTGAATATATCTGTATCGGCTGGCCATCTTATCATGTATATCAGTAATGAGCTTGGTCCATTATTTTACCGCAATCCAATAGCAGTAGTGCTAAACTAGCCAGAAATTCATGACTAAAAACCACCAGTTCTCAAATCTCAATCCCATTTCTCACATAAAATCAAATTTGACAAAAAAATCTTAAAAATGCAGGAAAAGATGCAACTGACGACTTTGAAGATGTGGGCCATAGCACTACGGCAAGAGCAATGATGGACGAGTACTATGTTGGTGACATCGACACCAACACGATTCCCAAAAAGGTGAAGTATACACCTCCCAAGCAGCCTTACTACAACGCGGACAAGACCAACGATTTTATTATTCGCATCCTCCAGTTCCTTGTCCCGCTTGTCATCCTTGGGCTTGCTGTTGGTGTTAGGATCTACACCAAGTCTGAAACTGCCTGATTAACCAAGTAGTTAATAATCTATGTTGTGGTCAGAAGGGTTTGAATTGCATTCTGATTTGGAAGCTGCTGGCATGCATTGAAACTGTAATGACTTGTAAGTCGGTGCTGTATCGTGTGACTGTCATGGTAACCTATTATTGTGTGTTAGTGATAACGTGGACTCTTCCGTAATTGCCGGTTTTGTTTATGTTTCATCTTTGCTGGTTCTAGCTTCAATATAGCTTCAATATATTTTTGTTGGCCATGAATTTCATTGTTTTGGGTGATACTTATGGTCTGGTTTGGCCTAAAATATGAACCGTTAATTTAAGTTATGATTCAGGAAGGTTCAAATCTTCTAAATGTGATCTAATATAAAGTGGAAACCTCATTGATAATCCTTCTGGGTCTCGTTTTGCCACATTAACAACTAATAATTTTCTTCACAGAAAATTTTCGTCTATGTAATTTCAATTTCAGAGACTTGGCAAAAGCTATAATTTTTGGAATTAGCAAAAATGACAACTTTTGGCAATTATAGGAATAGAGGCGTCATAAATCTTACAATGAAATTTGTGAAATTAGCAAGTGTTTCATAATTTTGTAATTAAAATTCTAAATGTCATATTTCTGTATAAATGGTATGAAGATGTTCCCTATATTGCTAAATAATTTTCAACTTTGGATAAATTTCTTCAATTCAGATTTATTAATAGATGATCAACTTATTTATTTACACTTTTACTTATGACATGCAACAATGCTATTATAGTTGTATTTATGGGTCCGTTTGGAGAATTCAATTTTTGCTGAAATATTGGAATAAAGGTATATTCCAACAAAACGAAAGTGCCAAATAAATATTGAAATAGCTGTTCTTGTATACCACAGTTACTTATGACATCCTTATTTAAGGACTAGGTTTCTGCAAAAATTAAGAAGAGAAAATTGTCTGAGCTGAGGACGATTGAAGCGACACAAAAAAAAAAGAGAAGAAGATAGAGACGTGTGAGTTGTGTCGATCGGAGAGGGGCCCGAGATCCAAGAGTCCGAATCTGATGCTCGTAAAAATCGTGCTTGTTTTCCTGCTTGTCTCGATCCGACCGCCCGACCGTCACGGACGGCTGTGATTTGATTCAGAAGGCAGATGCTTTGACCGTTAGATGAAGTTTGAACGGTCCAGATCGAAACAAGCAGGAATTTACGAGCAGCAGATCCCGTTCCGAGATCCAATGCGCCGTACCTTTTTGTAACCAACTTCACACAATTTTAATGCGGCTATAATTCCTCAGTGCTTCAAAATGAACACAACCTTATTAGGAAAATAAAAAAGAGTACAAGAACAAGAATAAAAACACGATGTGTTGTATAAATTATTCACATTATTTATCACTTTCTGGACCTTACAAGCATTACATTTTGTTGAAGTAAACAATATAGAGATTACACTAACTTTTTGCACATCAAAATAGTCTTTTTTTTTTTAACAAATGAAGAGCCATTCAGTGCTCTTTACCGACCACTTAGGAGATTGCTTATCTGTTTTATATCTTCCGTTCTTTGAGGATTTTGAGGAGGCTGGCAAGTATAGTTGGGGCAATGCGGCGCTTGCTTATCTGTACCAGGAGCTGTGCTTAGCGACGAGCTCTGATAGGAAACAAATTGGTGGTGCCTTGCTCCTTCTGCAAATTTGGTCATGGGAAAGGTTCCCATTCGGCAGTCCCCGGCCTCGTAATAATGAGGAGCCACAACTAGGTGGGGATTAACTTGAATCAAGACCACCATATGGTTTCAAATGGTCTGAACTCCATGAATTTGCTGAACATGTGACGTGCTGGCTAACAGGTGAATACCGTGATGATTTTGACCGTTTAACCGACGATAGTAAGGTGAACTGAAGGCCTTAATGAGGAGCAGAGGCATTTACTCCCTCCTATCTGCACTAACAACTTCGAGTTGTGGATAACGACTGCCCCTCCGATGACTGGCACCCGAAGTATAAGCCTTGTCTTATCAAGGCTGGGTTATACGGAGTTCACCAGATATGTCACGTCCCTCCCTGCTGACGCTAGGCTTATTACAGCTCTTGTTGAACCGTAGAGACAAGAAACTCATACCTTCCACGTCCCTATTGGCAAGGCAACAGTTACATTGGAGAATGTAACTGTTTCTCTTTGGCCTACAAATATTTTCATACGAATCATATTAGGAAAAGTGGAATAGGTAGAAATTTAGTTAAATCAAAACTACAATAGTTGTGCCATTCTCCTTGTATGTTGACTCAAAAGATAATGGGGACACAATTATTTGATTACTCTTTTTTATTGTACTATATTCAGGTTTGATGTGGTTGTACACTTGTACTACATATTCTAAAAGAATTGCCACAGAAAAAGCACTTCAATGGTATGCACTAAATTAATAGTAAAACTTCTATTTTTTCATATTGTAATTATTGATGGTTAAAAAGCATACCTGGTAAATATACAATTTGCAGGTTGGAAGTGTTGAAACTGATATATGCGTCTCTTATGGCCATGTATCATCAACCTAAAGTCACATTGATAATTTAACAAAAACACTGGAGTTTTACAAGAGTAATGAATTAAGAACTATCGGGATTACTTATGAATTCATTTAGAAATATCATGCAAATTGAGTCAGATATGTTGAAGACATGTACCTTAAAATTATAATCTCTGCATGTGAACTCAGCTGCTTTGCCTGATGAAACTGACCATATGCTGTCCTTTCTTTCATTCTCATTTAAGGAGCTCATGTACCTTAATTGCATTGAGCAAGCAGTGTGTGGCCTTTCTTTTTCCTTTTCATAACGTCCTAGCCTAAATCTTCTCTGTAAGTAAGTACATTTTTGGGGTTACAAACATATAAAGCCAGAACAACTAAAGTAACTTTGCTAGTATAGCTAATGAAAAATTTAAAACAGTCAGGAGCAATGCTGGTATTCGATCAGAGATTCTTTTCTTGATATATATTAAACTTAAGCTAAATGATACTGCTTCTGTAGTACTATGCAAGGAATAATAAAGTTGGATCTATAGTTCTATCTGTCAAACTTGTCTCTTAAAAGCTAAATTATACTAAATTCTACCGAACTCTTGTCTCTTAAAATAAAAACACATTAAGCTAATAATTTGGAGGCCCTATTGCTGCTTTGGCTTGGTTTAACATGGTAATGTAATTCTCTAAAAAATAAGAAATGACTATGGGTAATTACATGTTACTTTGACCCATTCCAGAATTCCATAGTCCATTTCTTGGAAAGAAGAGGATGTTACAGCTCTTCAAAGTTCTTTAATTAGGATTAAATAAACAAAATTATAACTACATCGACTTACCTAAAGAAATTGTTCGATGTAGAATTATTGAAAAGAAAATACTATAAAAAAAATTTATACTAATTTGTTGAAATATTCTGCAGAAAGTCGCGAACAATGCTTGCGTCACTAATAAAGAATTGCCAGTATCATGTAACGGAAAACCTAATGCATATTGGTACCTATACCAAAACTTCTAGCATCAAATTGAGCCTGCATGCAGGAGCTGTATCTGCTATGATCCCAATCGAATGAGAGGGCCACCTGATTTTAACTAAAAGGAACCTGTTTCTAAGAAATATGGTCCATTTGATTTAAGTACAGGATTGACAAATTTAAGTGTCCCTTATTCAGATTTGGAATCGTAGCAGATAAGATTCCCAAATTTGCATGCAATACAATCGTGGAAATATACATAGTACTCACCTTATTAGTAGGTTTGTTCTCCTTTTTTTTTTCTTGAATTTACAAATTGGGCACTGGAGGTTAGTTCTGGTTACAAGAATTTAGAAATCCATTTTCATTATCTAAAATCCTTGCTAAATAAACTCAATCTAGACAGACACATCATTATGTTCTTAGTTCTATACTGAAAAGACATGAACTCGGAAATTTCTATAGAAAATACTTCATAATTTGTTTAAGTACTTTCTGCGCAAACAACTCTTGCGCGAGTAATAAAAAAATTGCCAGCAGCCTGTAATTTAAGAACCTCATACATATTGGTGCATGTAAAATACTAACTTTAGTTTTCGATCTGTCTCCATTTCAATTGGTTTTACAAATTAGGATTGGAAGTCAGTTGGGGGTACAAGAAATCAAATTTTCTTTTTCCAAAATCCTTGCAAAAGAAACCCCAATCTAGACATATTAATCATGCTTTTTGCTAGATACGTACTGATTCAATCAAAACTAATACTAATTTGACTGGTACAAACAAAGAATTAGACATTATTCGAAACCTTTTCTTCATGGAAGGAGTATATCATCACAATGTATATTGTATGTAACTATGTAAGTTGTGATAAAATAAATAAGGAGAACAAATGAACATTAGGGTTGAATTGAGAAACAAGGAAATATGAACTTACTTTTAACTAGGAAATATGATGAGAGATGATTTCTCCTTGAAACAATAGGAAAGAACCAGGCCTTTAGAACAACTATTCTCTTGACTTTATTTTTCTGAAATGGAGAACGATTTTTATTTGTTTGGTTGAATTCTAGTATTTTTCTTTGATGACCTTATATAGTGTGCTCTGGCCCTACACTTGCACGATTTTTTTATTGCATAAGCTGAAAAAAAAATAAGAATAGCATTTATGACTTTAGTTTCAAAATTTTAACAACAATGATTTTATTTAGTCTGCGTTCACGTTCACATGTGTTGGCTGAACGCGTGCGTTCAGAAACCGAGATCACTCGAGTTGACAAAGCAAAAAAAAATATCAAATAATTTGCGAGTCAGCACTCACGTCTGGACATAGCATCTGAACGTGCATCCAGACGTAACGTTCACATTTGTTGGCTGAACGCGAAATTCAGACGTTGCGTTCAGACGTGAACGCTAATATTGTATTTTGTATCATACTTAATCATTTTTGTGATTTGATTTCATATCGTGAACGCATGAACGCGATAACACGCAAATTAAATTGGATCAGCACTGTCAAATTTTCGAAATCAAAATTATAGATGTACTTTTTATTTATTTTATTTTTTTGTTAGGCAACTACCACAACCCTTGGTGGCTATCCGATATTTAAAAAGATAAAAAAAATAAATAGATAGAGATACACCCCATTGTATAAAGATATACTGATTCATCCCCCTTGGGTTCTAAAGATGTGCTAATTTAATTCCCTTGGTAATAATAAATGAATACATCTCCCTTAATTGGTTGATTGGTTCAAACTTCAAAGGATACACTAATTTAATTCGCTTGGTTGTAACAAATGAAAAGAGATACACTGCTTCGTCCGAACGATGTACTAATTTAATTTCCTTGATTCGAAAGATATTATGTTAATTTTAAATTTCATTATTCTTTATATATACATTTTTTTTTCTTTTTGATAAAAATGCAACCCAAATCTGCTTCCATTTTTTTCCGGAAGCCAGTCGGTCAC
Organism: Eleocharis quinqueflora; assembly: GCA_964058865.1. NCBI lineage: Eukaryota > Viridiplantae > Streptophyta > Magnoliopsida > Poales > Cyperaceae > Eleocharis > Eleocharis quinqueflora. Next base: position 77,982 of record CAXKVX010001055.1, read on the forward strand.
TAATAATAGTTGTCAATTCCTTTTGACTGGTTTAACTTTCGAGAACTGATACATAGATATCGATTATTGATATCAAATGGATCTTTTCATTTCCAATCGGATATCTCTATTTCATTCAAATTCTCAAACTTAGCATATTTCACAAATCTCTCAAATTTCACAGTTTTCAACCAATTTGCAAAATACAACAAATCCAACAATTAAATGTCACAAAAAATACATAAAAGCATAAAATTTGAAGTTTGAATTGCACAAAACACTACATAATAACAGAAATCTTCAATTTTTATAAATTTCCATTTTATACGGCCAGAAACCCTGCAAAAATAAAAAAAACATTAAAAAATCATTCATAAACAAATAAATGCATAATAATGAGTAAAGATGCATTATAATCAGTTTAGAATTTCTGGTAACAACCAAAAAAGATTAACATGCAAAAATGCATTACAATTGTACTAATTTGCATGTTAATAGTACTAACATGCATAATAACAATAAATAAGGTGCACAATAAGTCAGGAAACATAAATTATAATCAGTTTAGAGTGCTAACTTGCATGATAATAGTAATAAATTGCATGATAACAGTGTTAACATGCATAATAACAATAAATAAAGTGCATAATAAATCATAGAAAGAACATGAGATCTTACATGAACGTCAAATGGATATTTTTTCACTGTTGGTCTTGTCAGTAATGAGGTTGAAGGTCAGCAAAGCCCTCTCTTGACTTGTATCTTCTTGCAATGAAAAATTAAGAAAGGTAAATATGATATTTATAAAATTTGACATATATGTATAAATTTAAATTTAAATTTGAAAGAAAGAAAAAAAACTTACCAACACAAGCATTAAATTGACAATTTACCTAATAAGAAAAATACCACTATCCTCTTGCTTTTGCTCTTTTGGTACATTTTCAACCCAAATTATATCAAATTTTAGAATGGACTTGCTGGATGTTCTCCACTGAGAAAATTCTTTATCCATGAAACTTTATTGTTTATCTCACCAGACAAACCACGCTTACTAGGTTTAGAAGAATAAATTTTAATCAAAGCTTCACCACAATCCACACATATTAGAATCTAGTTGCGTGCAATTTGTGTGACACGTACACATGAGATATTTTGCATCTTCAATATCTCCATTGAACAGGGAGATGCATTTTTTATAGCAACCAATTAGGTCACCCTGACAAAGCAAATGCTGCAAAAAAATTAAATGACTTCCATACAGTATATTTGAAAGATATCATGACATAAAAAATAACTAAATCAGTAACTTTAATGAAAAGGATAATATTGACAATAAATGCAACTAACAACAAGAATATGTAATATTCATAGATGCATTGTATTTCATATAAGATGCATAATAACTAAAACATTGCCTTTAAATAATAGGTTAATAAAATACTTTAATATAAGAATTTACTATTTGATTATGTGCATGATAACATATCTAACATGCATAATAAATAAAACTGTGCTCATAATCAGTATACACACATTGAATTTGAATGTAAGTAACATCAACACTGATTGTGACAAATTTGATAAATGAATTGAATTGGGAAAATAAGATTACCAGAACTTGAGGAACAACAATGACAGATTTGACCTTAGGAACAATTTCCCGCTGCAATATACTCAGAATAGCATGCAAAACCTGACATAAAAAATATTTAGTACAACAATTTCATATATAAAATTGTAGAAAATATATTGAAACAAAAAAATAACTTACATTCTCAACAACAAATCCACCACCTATGAAATTATTCATATGAAGTGCTTCCACTATAATATTATCGCATTTGTAGACAAAACTACCAGGTTCTAAAGCAGACAACTTTGTCTGAAAAGAATTCAGTCGATTCATTAATTGGACACTGGCTTTAATGCCATTGGAAAAACTAAATCCTTTCCAGAAGTTCTCTGCTTTCTTCTTTCTTTTTTCTCCTTGTCCACCAGTTAAGTAGGGATCCGCATATGGACTACCAAACAAAGATGTAACATTGACAACACGACCAGACTTACTGGTGTTTGTCATATATTGTGCTCTCCAATCAGAGAATGGCAACAATTCTTTGTTGTATACATTCTTGATGGACTTCTTAACTGTAAAACCTATTTCATTTTCAACCTCATTAGAATCATTGAAAAGTTGCTCTAAAACATCAGCAATTTCAATTGTTGTTTCATAAAAACCAGGTGGAGTTGAACAATAATTATTTCCATATTCTTGTAAGTCTAAATATGCATTTAAAATAGGAGACGATGGAAGTGTAATCTCAGCCCCAAACTGAAATTTGGAGCTTCGAATGCATATATTAATTTATCTTTTAATGAATTAGTTTTGTTATATCCACCACCTGAAAAAGATAGGATTAAATAAAAAAATAAAGAAATCATACAATTGAAGTTAATATAATAACAATACAACAAAATATTTTAGTACAAATTGTAATAATAATGACTAATAAAAATAGTAAATAATATGCATCATAACAAAAATAATAGATAAGATTTTACCTCCCAATGGACTTTGTACTGCAGCTTCAGCATGGGTGCCTACAAGTAACAAACAACTCTGATGAGATGCATGATAAAAGATGCAAAGTGTATGATAAGTAGTTTGAAGTGCACAAGAAAAAAATGACTACCTGTCTTGAAACCAGAACCTTCCAGAAGGGTGACCATCTGCATTATTGATTTTATTCTAATTTTTTTTTCTCAATATGCTCTTCCACCATCCCTCTATATTTGAATCTTTCAATCTCCATAATCATTTACACAACAAAGAAATGTTCATATCTTTTATATTTGTCACTCACATTCCTCCATATTATTTGGGTCTACAAACCTCTGAACTGTTGCATAAATGATATTTTTTTTTCTTTTTTCCTATCATTCAACAAAAGATTCTCTAATAGAACACAATTAATCAGTGTCATAATGTGAAAACTAATAAGATATATGGAAAGAGTTGATAGAACACAATTAATCAGTGTCAATCTCCTACCAATTGAAAGAAAATTGCCTTTCCATGATTGCAGTCTATTTTGACACCTTTCTATAACCCCTAACTAATCTCTATACTTTGATTGTTTCTAGTGAATCGGTATACCTAAGTATTTTAGGTGTCATTTGCCTATTTGACAACAAAATATATTAGCCAAACTTGATGCTGTGTGCATATCTAGATTGATTGGAAAAGCCTCACACTTTGAGTAATTGACCTTCATCCCAGACAATGTCTCAAAAGCAACAAAGACTCGTTTTACCATTTGCATCATCTTCATATCTGTTTTACAAAATACAATAGTATCATTAGCATAATGAAGATTTGTAATTTGCATTTCATTATCTATCATGAGTCCTATTCCTTTTTATCAACCTGATATCTTCTGCCTTTATCAACATTTGGTTAAGTGTGTCAGCAACTAGATTAAATAGGATGGAGGAAATGAGATATCCTTGTTTCAATCACCTCTTTACTTTAGAGTATTTAGAGAATTTACCATTTATATTTATACACATATGTCCAATTTGAAGTAGTCGGTGAATCCAATTGACTAGCTTACCGGGAAAACCCATACTTAGCATCAATTCAACCAAAAAAAATCCAATTGACTCTATCATAAGCTTTCTCTAAGTCTATTTTAAGAACTAAACCCTCTTTCTTTGTTATTTTGGTATCATGTATAATTTCACCAGTACATACCACATTCTCTAATATATATCTTTCTCTCATGAAGACAGCTTGAGATTGGTCAGCATCAAATTAATCACAAGTTCTAGCCTTACAGTGAGTACCTTGGTGATTAGTTTGTAAAAACACTTAAGTTGTGAGATATGCATATACTGCTTTATCTCTTCAGCATTTAATTTTTTTGGAATGAAGCATACCATTGCTCTATTAAGCTTTGAGACATTCAGGATTTCATTAAAAATGATGAAGTAAGGAGCAAATATCTTATTTGACCAAATATCAATATTTTTAAAGAAATCATAAGACACACCATCTCGACTAGGGGCACTATCCCCTTGGATGCAAAGAGAGCTTCTTTGATTTCTTCCTCAATGAAAGATTTGATCAGTTTTAAATAGCAATCTTCTTTGACTTTATCTTACATTTTCCAAAAGTGTGGGTTCAAATTAACAAATTGATCACATATGACACAAAAAATAGATTGATAGTAATCAATGACATGTGCTTCTATCTCATTAGTATATGTAATATATCCATCTGTACTTTTTAATCTTTGAGTATGTTTCTTCTTTCTAGCTTGACTGGAAATTTTGTGAAAGAATCTAGTTGATGAAAAAAAAGTAAGAGGGAAGAAACGAAGAAGGTAGAGGAGAGACAAGAGCGAGAGAAACCAACCTAGTGGAGAGCTCGTCTTTATAGAGTGGACACTAGTGGAGAACCGCAGAAGGAGAAGCCCAACCACCAACAACCCAACCAACCTAACCATGGTCGCTAACCTCTACAGACCATACTCCTCGCCATCTTATGCGCAGGCCGTCCTGTGATCCACCTTGCCAAGGTCACCCACGTTCACCCCACCATCCCAGTCCACCACCCCGCCCGCTGTGACACCTACACACTACTACGTCTCCCCTCACAGCCCAACAAAACTTCGATTTCCACCATCACCTACTTTTACAGAGTGGAGAGGAAGATGTTTTAACTGTTGTCGCTGAGGCCACGCCAAAGCGGCATGCTGCAACCCTCCCAAATGCAGCAAATGCTGGATGGAGGGTCACATCGGTTCAAACTGCCCTATAGTTATTCAGGGTACCCCACTCTCGGCTCCTGCTAGGCGTACTCCGCCGTGTACAAGATCACAAGAACCATCCATCCACGAGCTGCTCCAAAGCCCTATCCCAACCGAAGAGGCATCAATGCCTGATGGGAGGGTAGACAAATTATACTGCTTCATCGACCGAGACGAGGCGTATAACAAGGAATTAGCCAGGCTAATGTCATCGGCTGTGATACTGCACTCTGATAATGCAAATAGGAACCTCACGATAAATGAAGTGACTGAGATTGCTGCATCCTCTCGGCTGATGCAAAGTGCTCAAGTCTCAGTGGCAAAGCTGACATGGAACAGACACCTCATCCAACTGCCAACAGGAATATCTCCGGCAACATTCATATCAAGCATGCCTGCTGATCTCTGGGATAAGGGGCTATCCTTCCAACAGTACTCGCCCCACGATGACTCATCCATAACCATACCGTCTTACAAGGTGCTTTTAAGCTTGGTGGGCATTCCACCAACTCTTTGGAGGGAAAGTGACGTCCGCCGAGCACTAACGTGTATGGGCACGTACCTGGGATCTGTCTCCACTGACAGGGAAGGGGACCTTACAACATGGATGGCAGCATTGGCAACAACAGACCTAAACAAAATACCCCAAGTCCATAGCTATGATTGTGGGAGGTTTAGAGTATCATGTTAAAGTTACAACCCTTAAATGGGTGCATCATCCCATTTACATGCCGGGAGACATGCCGAAACCTCCGGTGAAATTCTTTAAACCAGCCTAGCCTCACTACCTCGGGACAGCTGGTGCGAGCCTGACAATGTGGACTCTGAATCGGTTGTAATCTCACAAAGAGCCCTGATGGAGATAGTGCAGGGGGCAGACATCGCCACCATACCACCTGAGATAATGCACCATATGAGATTAGCAGAGCAGTGGATGTACGAGACGCAGCATAACACGACCACACATAATCAAAGGATCAAGTCAGTCGTTGTCTACCCTGGAGAACCTAATGACGAGGTGGGTCGCTACACACCCGTTAGAGAGGAGACGGAATAGACCAACATTACTCTGTGTCACATCCCAGAAATAATGAATAGCTTAGGGGTGTTAATCCCACCACGTGTACTTGTTTACAAGTACACGAAAGGCTTAATTTATTATTATAGAAATGAGATAATCTTAACAAGTTTTATTTCATTAAAGGGACAACACACATAATGCACACAATACATGAATATCCAAAAGTCATATTTTCATTAACACCAGCGTCTATTTACAAGATGTACAGCGGAAGCAAAGAAAGATAAAATAGATACAAAAGAGGACGGTCTCACCAAAGGTCGCAAGACCCATCCTTGCTAACCTACTACAATAACTAACCTAATAAGAAACAAAAGATAAGCAATATGAGGGGATATATCAAAACGGAAGACGCCGGGGAAACTCCATCCTAGTGCGCTCCTCATGGACAACAAAAGACTCCTCACCTGGACCCCACAACCAACGTGGAAACGTGAGATATAACTCTCAGTGCGGATTAAGATCCAGCCTTTGAGTTTATACCATTCTCTAAGGTGGAACCTAAGCCAACAGTTGGTATGTTACTAAACACTTTTAACCTATCTAAATGATTCACTTTTATTAAAATTTACCGTACTTCTAATCAAGCTACACCATGTAATTCCAAGAATTCGCAATACAGGCGTAAAAGAAACCCAAAAGAATCTGGTAGGATAATAATTATATATATAGTATGGACTTCATCAATTTAGCACCCAAAAGAACTCCCTGTTTGTAGCACACAAGAATCCGCCCCTTAGACGGGTCACGTAATCGCGCCACAAATCTAAGGGTTTGCCGAGTGGGTGCACCGGGCGATGCATTCGTACCCGAGCATATCCCAACTTACAAACTTAAACATGATTAAGCAGACTTAATCATGTTTAAGCGGGCGCATCGGACGATACGATTGCATCCGAGCATATCCCAACTTACAAACTCGGACTTAATTCTGAGATTCCAAGATAGAAACGCCCTGGGCGATATGAGCGGCTACAAAAATAGCACAATCATATTTGGTCAAAACGTATTCTTGTGTTCTACCTCACCAAAGATAAAAACTTAAAGAAAGAAATTCGGCCTCAGTTGCCATACGAAAAATAAGGAACCGACTACCTGTTTGAAAAGTATAATAGAATGGGAACTCCCTGTACCAACCAGGGGCCAAAGGAGGAAGCCCTTCGAATATTAGGAGATCTCGAAATATCGGCTAATAGAGAATATATATATATAAAGAACAGAATAGATCCAATACCTCACATATGGCACGCACACTCTAAAACTGAGACGCCGACCTTATTCACTCAAAGAGAGGATTATAACATAAATATATAGGTAATATGGAGATTGAAAATAAAACTCTCCAATGTCACTACGAGTCATCAAGTGATGAGCCCGTTGGTGAACATTAGTCGGATGTCCTTAAAGACATCCCGTTGAGAGTATCCCATGGGCTATGTCAGACACCATGACACATACTCCCTCCACGATGCCCTCAAACTACATCCACTCTAAGGTTCACCGGCCCGACACTCAGCACTCCCGACGTAATACATATAATATTGAATGCGCATCTACTTATAAGTATTCTAATAAGCTATACGATCCGTATATCAGATCTCACGTGCAAAATGAATGCAAATGATATGCAATGCAAGTTGGTCCCAATTATTAGTTACCAGCATGCAAGTATGACAGTTCAAGTTCTAAGGGCCTGTTTACAATTTATGGTAATTATTGGTACCTCAGTTCAGATTAAAGAAAAAGAAAGGTATATGCCTGGTTCCTACATCCTAGACAAGGGTATAAACCCCAGAAACCCGCACCTGAAATCATCGAAGAAAAGAAGATGACGACTGGCGTTAGTTTCAGGGGACCATTTCACCACTTTCTTTAACGTCCATGTATGTCATGTTCTTGTAAGTCGTGTTCTCGACATCCAGATGGAAACAACGTAATAGACTGAATAAACGAAAGTGGAGTTTTGTAAGTATTGAGTATTCGAATTGAAACTTCAAGGAAAAGATAAAACCGATTGCGATATATCTGTATATTTATATGTTTGATTTCACTATATGTGTGTTGTCACTTATGATGATAACTTCAGAGATTTGTTGTTAAGCATCTCAGTTATTTCTTATGTTTAATAATGTGCTTTGTTACATTATTATTACTTCTTTACTGCTAACCGTTTACTAAGTCATAAGGTTAGTGACCTTAAGTCCGAGCACATTAAAATAAGGTGATGATTAAAGAAACAAAGTAGTCATTTTATTTTAGTCAAATATTCAGATCACGTCTTGTAGCAAATATATTTAGGTTTACTCATTCTTCTTTTATAACAAATAAGTGTTATTAGATATATATTAATTTAGATGTGTATCTTAATAATTTAATCACTTTCAATACCTTAGCAAATGAAACATATATAGTATGTATATATTTTTTGTATCTATGTTTGTGCTAATTCTTTTGGAAAGAGTGAATTATATCACGTATATTAAGTTATATATAAATTGAGCATGATTATTCATATAGATGACAAGGGCCATTATCATATCATAATATTATTTATGATTAATAATTACAATATTTATAACTCGCTATTTGGTAGTTGCATGTTATAAGTAAGGAGTTTAAATTAGGTGTTACGTTTATTCCTATATAAGTATAGTTAATTAATTAAGTATTCAATTTCATCTATTAAAAATTATGTTTAGTTCGACCAAGTTGTGTTAATCTTTATGAAGGTACTTTAACGTCAATTATGTCTTAGTATTTTAGTGACGCGTTATTACCCAGAGAAATTTGCTAACGTATAGAAGTTTTTCTTATTACATATTTATTCGAGGAATCGATCAGTACGTAGATGAGTTTACTTTATTTATATAAAAGAAACAATTAATTTAGGAATACATATATATATATATATATATATATATATATATATATATAGGGAGAAATGATATTGTGCTTTGCAAAGCACGTGCTTTGCGATTGTGAATCATTGAATCTTCCATCATCATGTTGGCACGAATCACAAAGCATGATTCAATGGTCCACAATCGCAATGCACGTGCTTTGCAAAACATAATAGCATTTCTCTATATATAGGTATCTACATAACAAGATAGATCGTTTTAATATTCTTACTTATTTTTATTTTAGTTTGCAAAGTTTACACGAGTATATATGCATATTTATTTTCTTTAGCTTAATATGCATCAAGTCAGTTTAATGGAAGTTGTATTTTCATGTTCAATTACTAGTTTCTATTTCAAGAATAAAATCTTATGTATTTATATTTACACTATTTATTCTTATGGACGGGCCCTGTATGGTGGCGACTAGTGACTAGGACGGAGCCCCTTTTCGTTTCTCCGATCATCGAGGCAGGGAGAGGGCAAAGAGGAAAGAGGGAGTGGCAGAGGGGATTGTGGTGGTGCGCTGGCCAGACGGCTCCGTCACGTCGGTGGCTAACGACAGCATCTCGGCGTGTGCAGCGACGGTAGCAACAAGAGAGGAACCCTCTCCCCTCTCTCTCCCTTGTTTTTTTCTGTGTCGGATACAACCAAGAGAGAGTGGAAGGGAAATAAGGAGGGGAGAAATAGGGGTCACGGGTGGGTTTTGCTGTGCACATTTTTTTTTTTATTTGGCGGAGGTCCCAAAGCCACTTTTTTTTCATTCATTTCATTTTTTGAGAGAGAGAGAGGACGTGGGTAAAGGTTTGTGTTTTTTTTTTTTAGATAGTGGGGTTTGGGATCAAACGTGAAAATTTCCTTGTAGTCAATTGTGCTGCATAGATTAAAATGGATATAGATGTGGGTTGATTGATTTGTTTCAAAATGCATATATAATCTAGAATTTATTATCATTGTTATCTTCTAATTAATATCATTATGTTTAGGAATTGATGGTTAACTTATTTATTTAGTCACAAATCAAAGTATCATTAAGTTTTTATTAAATTTTAGTTTTGTTAAGTTGACAACCCCATTAGTAAGAGATCTTATTATTATTACACATATATTATATATATATATATATATATATATATATTGAGTGTTTCTATTCAACTCAGTTATTATGATTATTTGACATATTTAATTTACTTATTTTGAAGTTTACGTTAGGTTAATTTATTCACGATTATTTATGAAAGTTATTTTACCATTAGTCTCGTTATTATGCTTTGCGAATTATAATTCGTAGGGTCAATAAAGTGAGTTAAAATTTTTAATTCGTCCGCATTTTATAAATTGTTAAATAAAAGGTTTAAAGTTTTACGCATTTTTATATGCTATTTTGAGCTAAGATCTTATTTAACGATTAATTTGGTGATTAGCATAATAATTATTTATTAAAATAATTGAAAAAAATAGTGGGTTTTACACTCTGTATGAAGAGGAGCCACAGAAAATCAGGAAAAGATTTTCTACGGCCACATCGGGGAACATGTCGCCTCGAGAGCTGGAAAGGTCACGAGATTTGCTGCTCCCAAGAAAATCTCTGAGATCGATGTACGATGAATCCAGTCCGATAGGACAAGAACTTCCTACAACGAAAAGTTCAGCTGTCTTGGAAACCCAACTTGTCACACCAGGGGGTCAGCCGCCACAAAACCAGGGAGAAGACAACCAAGCCACACAGGTTATCCCATCTAGCCAGACCCTGGCAGGACTGCGCAGCTCGGTAAAGGCAAAGAGGAAAAATAAAGGCAAGATAGTGGCCCATTCAGAAGGCCCAAATACATAATTGCATCCAGGGCCTTAACAACATTCTTATTCAGCTGGGCTGCAATCGGGTGAGCATGGCCCGAATATTCTACAAAATGCAGAGGGGTTTTATCAAGTGATCTTGGGCCGAAATCATTGCTTCCAGATTGCAGAAAAATGTGGAATTGAGGCTGATGAGGTCTTGCAAATAATGGATGAAGACAACACCATTCGGGCTGGGGTGAATGTCCAGAGCAAAGATGACCAGGCTGGGACATCAGCACCACAACTGGACATGTCTAAATACTTGGAGGTCCTTGGGACATCTGAGCTGCTGCGCATGAACCCTGACACATGCGATGAGCTCTCTGACGAAGACTAACTGTCGTGGTCGTTCATCTGGGCTAAGTGGGGCTGTCGATTGATGTTTAATACATAATTAATGTTGTTACAAAATTTGAAATTGATGTCCTGGAATGTTCGCGGGTTAGGAAATTTAGAAAAATGTACAGTTGCTCGAGGGATTATTAGGGATTGTATGGTGGATGTTTGCTGTTTACAAGAGACAAAATGGAATAGATGTGAAATTTCGTATGTTCTGCGTGCTCTGCCTAGTTATTTTGATTACAATGTAGTGTGTCTCGATGTTATGAACACTGCAAGAGGATGTTTAATTGCGTGGCGCAGATGCTTCAGCCTTGTATCATCGTGGGCCACACGACACACTTGCATGGCCATGTTGAGACACAACCCGTCAGGCCAGGTCCTCACGGTAACAAATGCTTACGGCCCGACATATGACGAGGAAAATAGGGCCTTCATCCAAGAACACTGCAAGAGGATGTTTAAATACGGCCCGACATATGTTTAATTTGGTGGTGTGCGATAGTTTATGAATATATATATATATATATATATATATATATTATATTCAATTTGTTTTATAACATATTTTATTTATGTTACTACATTTATTAATTATTTAGTTATTCAATTAAATCGTTGCGTATAATCTAAATTATATGTCACATTACTACTTCATTGTCGCACATTCTAAATATCTTATTTATATATAACTAAGTCGTATATTAATCGTTGTAATATGTGCTACATATAATATAAAAGAAAAATTTATAAGAAACTCAAATAAAACACATGTTGATTCCATTTTTAATTTATTATTTGTTTGTGTTAATCCTGTGAGATAAGAAGTTCGTACTCGTGCGTCATAACCGAAGCTCGTGCTGCACGGACTTATAGTTGTAATTTCCCAAGTAAACCTTTGTCGGTCCTTTTTATTTTCGGGTCTAGTTACTAGGTATTATGGGCTAAACCACTAGCTGTGTAATATCTCTATAATACCAAACGCGGTCCAACTAGGGTCAAGGCCCAAAAATATCTAGAACTATATTTTTATTCATCAACAATCTGTTGATATGATCGTGTAGTATATGATGGGTCAAATGGGCCCAACAGGCCCATTTATTATTTTTAATTCTTCAAGTCCAGCAAAGGTTAGAGGCCCAGTGGGCCTGTAGGCCTTTTATTATTTTAAACCCGAGAAGGGTCTATTGGGCCTTAGTGGCCCAAGAGCCCATTTTTAATTAACAAATCCCTTAATTCTTAGTTTATTTAGGTCCATAGTCCTTTCATAATATAAAAAGGCCCAACAAAGACATAAAAGCCCGAAATCTCATATGGGCCCGTGCCTCAATTCTGGGCCCATTATTTTCGACGAGGCACATAATAGAGAAAAGGAAAAAAACAAAACAAGCAACACAACAAGGTTGTAAGCATGCAGCAATGCCAGTACTGGTACGGGTCAGATACTGGCCTATTACCAGTTCAGAGTACGTATGCAAAACAGGGACTGATTCAGTCCTACCAGTAAACCCGACTGATAAATAAGAGAAACCCATCACCTATTTTTCCCCCAGATTCAAGGCACAGTTCAACAACAGAAGCCTCACAAATCTCCAATACAACCGACATATAGAGTAAGTGCACAACATCACAAAGAGCAACAAGGCAAGCAAGATAAATCACACAGCAACCCAGCAAATTACCAAGTTTAAAAATTATTGTGTTTACCAGGAAGGTAAATCGTAAGGCGAGTGTTAAACTGGGAACAAACTGTTAGTATTGGTGTCCTAGACCCAAATCATATGTTTGATTATTTAGTTTATTAGTGAATGATTATATCATTTTGTTCATTGAGTTATTATATTTTGTGGATTATTTGGGTTGATGACCTGGATTGTAGAATTCCACCAATGAAATAAATATAATCACTCTTAAAAGTCTTTGATCTTGGTAATTAGTAAGGAACACTAATTGACCAATATAAGATCAATGTGTCGGATTAGATGACGATTACATTCTACAGATCATATGACAAATAGTTGTCAATGCTAATCACACATGTGTATACATCGAGATGTATAGCACTAGACAGACTCAAAAATGAAATATTATGTGGATTGTGTTACGTGTCATTGATATTTCATTTGTGTCATGAATTCTAGAGTTGAGATGTTTATATTTCCTACATGAGAAATATACATCGTTGGTACTGTCCAATGCTCACTATAACTATGAGTTATATAGACAGTTACTGCAATGTATATAACTTGTGCGGAGGAACTATACGCATCAGGATACCATTGTCCTCTATATATGATATAGATGATGATATCTCTAGGCCCCTTGATAAAGTTTGTATTATGTGCATGCAATATGATTATATGTTAATCATATCATAATTAAACTTTAGAAAATCAAGAAAGAATAATTAGCAAGGATGACACATTCCTACCTCGCAATTATTTTGATATCTTGAGACAAGGAATTGACACAATAATATTTTAATATTACAGGATCATTATTTTGCATTGTGCTTTTTCATCTACATCATTTGGGTAATCAATATACCATGGTTAGTTGTATCATTGATTTATGAAATTAAAATGTTTAGTTTCATTGCCATAATGATGGGATCCCATAGGGTTACCCCATATGAAAGATTAAAAGAAAATATTATAAAATAATCCTAGTAATATTTAAAGTATGTGTGACATATTTTAAATGGTTTTTGACACATGAGAGATGCATATAAATTAACATTGGATATTAATTTGTATGTTTGCCTTTTAATATATGGGATTGTGGACTTAATTAAATATTAATATGATTAATGTGTTTAAGCCCAAAGCCCAAATATATGCCATAAAATTTCTGAGGAGAATTGATTAATAATGATATAATTAAAGGAATATTGAAGTATATCATTAAGTCTAATCAATTTCCATTAAAGATGAGAGAAATTTTTGGACAGTTCTTTTAGGAAACTTTAAACAGCATTTTGAAAGGACAAATCTCAACTATTCTGAACGTATGACCTATGAAAAATTGAAGCCCTTTGAGTCTAAAATCCAACGGTTCAAGTTTCAAGTCGTTTGGAGATACATACAAAAAGTTATGGCAGATTTAATATCCAAAGGTCAGAATTTCAACTTTGAACTTCTTGGTTGAAATTTGTCTCTCTCTCTCCCCCAATTTTTCTCTCATGTGTTGAGACAAAAACTTCATTAAGATTTCTGAAATTTTGAAGAAGGTTTTGAAACTAGGATTAAGGCTCCACTTGTTTTCTCTTACTAGCCTTAGAGATAGAAGTGTTTTTTTTTAATCTTTCGGTGGATGCCTAAGGAGGTTCGACGGTTGACGAGCTAAGCACAACCATCGAAACAAGGCATATGAAATAAGAAGTTGCTAAGCTAGACAATCCTACTAAATTTGATTTGGAGATCAAATCATAAGGTATAATATTATTCCCTAATTATTTAGGCAAATAAATATTGTCTTTACACTTATAATAGCTAGATCATTTGTTTCTAGATGAATACAATTTTATTTTTTTCTTGCTTTCGAAGCATCAAACTTTCACGAACGTGCACTGCAACACCACCCAGAGCCTCCTCCCTGTCTCGCTGCCTCGAACCGACTTTTAATAACCCTTTTATTTTCTTTTTCTCACTTACTTTGCATATCTTATTGTCTAATTTCAACGCATGAAAACCAAATCGCAAAGGGGAGACAGGGATGGGAGAATCCGCGTATTTATAGGCGTGACGAAACAGATTCAAGGTGATGTGGGTGTAGAAAGAGGGAGGAGAGAAGGGATAGATGGGACATAAAAGAAAAGGTTGAGGGGAAAGAAGAGAGAGAGGCTGTGGGTGTAGAAAAAGAGAAGGGATAGAAGGAGGGGGCGGGTACCGAGGCAGAAAAGAGAGAGAAATGTTATTAATGAGGGGAGAAGGATGGTTGTCTCGGGCAGGAGAAAAGAGGGAGATCGTGGGAGAATCCGAGGGAGAGAGAAAAAGGAAGAGAGATGAGGGAGATTAAAGGAGAGGATGTCAGGAGAGAGAGAGTGTGTCTGGGGGTCTTTCGCCTCTTTTCTGTGCGTGCTTTCGTGTGGCATCCAACTGCGAGACTCGGAGATGACCCAAACGGGTAGGGTCAGATAGCAACGTGGTTTACAACTGATCCTCAGGTTTTATTACTCTGATCTTGGATATGTGGCGGCTAACTTCGTGCACCATTTCTTGTTGCGAGTCATTGTGAAATGGAAATGGGTCGTACAATTCCTTTCACGATCGTAGTAAGCTTTTAATCTAAATTTTTGAAATTTACTAATTTAAGATTAATGAGACTTTAGTAATTATGGTTCAGGCATATTTATAAGTATATATACATATATATATATATAGGTTAGGGTGCTCCATGGAGCACCAAACCGCTAATGCTCCACATCGTATCTTCAATTTGAAAATTCCAACGATCGATCCGAACCATTGAACATGATCTACATATTTAAAACTACTTGGAGATTGAATTATATATTTTTTTGAATTTTTTTGCTATTTTTTAGAGAGGTATGAAAATCACAACTTTTGTTGGTTTAGAAACCGTTTGATTAGCAACTTTTCTACCTATTTAAAAAAATAGCAAACAATTTCAAAAAAAAATATAAAATTCAATCTCCAAGTAGATTTTAATATGTAGATCATGTTGAACGGTTCGGATCGGTCGTTGGAATATTTAAATTGAAAATAATGGATGTGGAACACGAGCGGTTTGGTGCTCCATGGAGCACCCTAGCCTTTCTCTCTCTCTCTCTCTATATATATATATATAAATTTGGTTTTAAAGCTTCTATTAAAATAAATGAATTTATTTATTGTAGCACTAGTTTAAATCATTGTGTCTAATATTGAGTCAGTTATATTTTTATATATTATTTTATTAACTATTTCATCTTTTTCTAAATATTTGTTTCAAGTTTTAAATCAGACGTTAAAAATATTTTATTATTGCGTACCTTGATTAAATTAGAGTTGATTATTATGACTTAAATTCGTAATGAGAGACTTGACTAAATTCGTAAAAGGAATTTTAAGTTGATTATTCTTAATGAGAGACCTTTAATTAAATCAAAATTTTACAGATTTTACACAAGCAATGGTGTCTGGGCTTCAAGATAAAGCCATGGCAGATAGGCTTCACAATTCAAATCTAATTGCAATGGCCTCCATAGAGAGATCCTCTCTGCCTCTGTTAGAGAGATATAGCGATGCAATCTCCATCCAAGCATCAATCTCCATGCTTCATCAAACGATGGGAGAAATTTTGATAGCGAATTGTGATCTGATTTCTACGATTGACCGATCAAATAAAGAACTCGTAGACGCGGTGCAACAACCAATGTCTAGTTCATTTAAGGATGTGTTTTTACCTGATCTTATGGTGAATGATCATTCAAAAGATCCAGGAGCACGAGAGAATAGCATTAATGGAGAATTGATGGTTAAAACTAACCAAAAGATAGTTAATACTGTAGCTAAAACATATTAATTTGTGAAAAATCGTCAGATCCATTTAAATGCTACATATGTGGTGAAAAAGGCCATCTTGCAAGAGAGTGTCGCAACCCTCAGGTATGCTTTACTTGTGGGATTTAGGTAATAGATCTTGGTAGTGTGCTCGAATAAAAAATGGGGGTGTGGCGGATTGCGAGATTCGATTGGGTGAAGAAGCTAAAAGTGTGAATTAGATCTCAGATAAAGAGGTAGGTATAGAACAAGATAGAGAGATTCACCAAATCAGGTCATTGTAGAAGAGAAGGAAATCATGTTTTTTGAAAATACTAATCAGTTGCAACAGATTGAGGAGGGTTTTAGGAAATGCATCATTATGCAAGTGAATAAAGATTTTTCCATGGAGATAATAGAGAAGAGCTTGCGTAGATAAGCTCCAACCTTTCCATGAAGAATTGCGGAATGAGAGACTACAAACTATTCATTGAAGATCCTGGATGGTGTGGGGAGAGGGTGATTCGAAATGAAAATGCTCGTGTTGAAAATATGAATTTTCGTACATTCCCATCGACTGTAGCATTATAAAATGGACGCAGATTACGTAGTGTGTGGGTAACATTGGTGGAATTCCCTAGGAAATTCTGGTACCAAAAGAAATTTGATAGGTTGACGGTACCAAAAGAACACAAACACACACTATGTAACGTGGTTCGACCTACAAACAAATTAGGCCTACGTCCTTGGAACCCCCAGAACTAAAACTTTCTTCCTGGATAGATTCCATAGATCACAAGTGTTCTTACAATTATGAAACCTATATTTGGTTTGCTCTCAACAAGACAAGCAATCTTAGATTCCTAAACCTATACAATGGACTACACCACTCTACAAAGTAAACGTGTTCGAATGACAATACAATCAAGGACAGGAATGAACTACTTAACTACACAATGTAGTTCACCAAATAAAATCAACAACTAAGTGTTCTTGGATCAACAATTAAATAATTTGACTATCATATCTCTCTCTAGATGAGGATCTTGAAGGAGAAGACTGTTGTGTTTTTTCTGGTGCTCAATTGTGCGCTTTGAAACTTGGAGAGGGCTATATAGGCATGACATATCTTGAGGTCTTAAAATCTTGGTTTGCTCCTCTTGCGTTACATAAAACAAACAATCTCTTACAGAACCCGTTGTAACGGGTTGCAGCCTTTCCCAAAATGCCCTTCAATGCTTGGCTGACTAACTTCTAGGCCCTCCTGGACATGAACCCGTCGTGACGGGTTGGCAACCCATTATTACGTGTGTGAGATGCATTATGATAACGCATGAATCTGCCAAATATGTAGAGATCTTCAGTCTTCAGCTCTTCTTCTCTTCAATATGTTATAACAGATTGGTAACCCATTGTGACTGGTGGGGAACCTATTATGACGGGTGAGAAACCCATTATAACGGGTAGGGAACCCGCTGTGACGAGATATCCATGCGATATGATAACACATGACTCTGGCCAAGTCATGTTTATGCCAAAGTTGCTAGCTCTTGATATAATGTGATCGTTATGACTTGTACATGCATGTTTGCAAGGGCAAATTCAGAATTTTTGTCAGGGTGGTTCAAAATTTACGATTTTTTTCTGGGTGGTTTAAAATAGTGCATATTTTTTAAAAATTTCTAAATTATAAGCATATTTTTATTAAAAAAATTCGAATATATAGTTAATTTTGAAAAAAAATTCATCATTGTGTACGTGTATAAACTTGCAATTCTCCAAAACTCAATTATGCAAAGTTAGTATTAATTTATTTTGCAAATTATCAAACAAAAAAGAATTTAATCTAACATTAATATCAAAATCATTTGGTTTAGTATTTCATATATATCATAATATTTGTGTAGAAACTATTACATCGTTGCAGTTTTATTTTAATAGTAACCAAGTGCTCACAACATTAGACGAATTAAGTGCCTCTTTTGATGATATCGAAAGAAACTTAAATATCACAACTTTGTATATACTTGTATTTTTGGATGATATAAAACTGATCTAATGATTTATTCAAAATCTAACCTCGCGTAAAAAAGTAGACGCAATAGACACTAATATTTTACAAAAAAATGTGTTCGACGAATGGAGAGATATCGTTAAGCGACTTATCGTTATTTCGTTAGTTAATCGGATTTGTGAATGATTTGACGTTTATATTTTAATATATAAAATATAATGATGCAAAAATATACTTGCATATTTAGGAACGTAATATTTACTAATTGTACTTAAAAAGTATTAATATAAAATTTTAAATATATGAATATATGATATTTTAGTGATTTTGAAAGTGTACTTTGCTCAAGTTTATTATATTAAAATCAATTTAAAATAGTTAATTGGCTGATTAATCTAATTTGACGATCGATTTATGATCGACTAATCATTTTTATCCTATCCATAAAATATTCTTCTATACGTGACGATTTACCCATCGACTACGATAATAGAACAATCGATTTATCTTTGCAGGCAATTTTAAAACACTGATAGACACCGATAAACGATTCCTTATATTCAATTTATCATCTATGTATAAAAAAAATTATAAATTTATTTCTTAGAATTTTTATGTGATTATTTTAAATAAATTATCCATTGGTCCACATCACCTAACAGCGAGCCACATGTGTAAATGAAAATAAGTTTCTTTTATTTTATGACTTTTTCTTTTTTCTTTGTCGAAGAGAGAAATGAAAATAGAGATTGAGAAAGAGAGAAAATATAAGACGAGCGGCGAAGAAGACGAGAGAGGATTATAGTTCTTTTGTTTTCTCCGTTAATTATTTCTGCAATGTATATAATTGTAGCACCGTAGAATTGCGAACGAAAAAACGATGAAACGAAACTGACGATCATGAAACTGACGAAATGGAAAAGTTGCATTGATCGTTTCATTCCGTCGACGAAACAGATTTTTCGTTCCGTGACCATTTCGTTTGGCACGAAACGAAACGGTGAAACAGTCGAAACCCATTTCGTTGACAGGCCTACTCAAATGAAACCAAATGTGCAGCAGAAATATTTTGAGCGTGGCTAAATTTGAGAGCAGTCACATGTTAGTCAAAATTGCACTGACTGCTCAATATTTTTGTCCGTTTATATATGGGCCACTGTTTTGGGCCTGGCTTGTTGCAAGGAAACCTGCAACTGAGACGCGAGAATTCGAAAACTAAGAACTGAGAAAGATGCTCGGTCGATTCGACGCACACATGACACATCCACAAATTTCAGGAAGTTCATTGGAAGCAGCAACAAGTTTCGTAACTTGGCAACTCATCAGCACATCATTGACATCAATGAATGACAATGTTGTTCCAATTTATCAATTTGGTTCGAATTCATCTCTTGAAGTGCTGTGATTAGAGCTGTTTCTATGATGAAAGCATTATGGAGTGTGTATAATGTAATTTCTTTTAAGTTCACTTTTCATGTTCGTTGCTTGGTCTACATTAATTTTTTTTTCATTATTAATGGTTTCTGGTTGTTACATGCAATTGCAGTTAATCAATTCCTGTGCATGCGAGGTGTTCGACCAATTTCCTGAGCCTGAGTGAGGATTTTAATCTGTATCGAAACCCTTCTAGTTTTCATGTTTCTGTGTAGAGAAGAGGAGTAATGAAGGATTGTGGTTTTTTTAGCAAATCCAGGTTGCCGACTCCAATTTGTGTGTTTCTGGGCATTCGTTGTTTAGGTGCTTTGGGATAATAAAATCAACTGGTATGGACTTGGTTGGATCGACTTGGCTTGGTGAGGTCTAGTGCATTTCACTGACTTCTCAAAATATGTTGGGTTTTTGACTCACTGGTTTGTGCTAAGCCGAATGGTTAATAGTCCCTGGATGCTGTCGTCCAGGTTTGTAATGAATCATTCAGATTTATCTTGGGTTGTACCTAACTATAGATTGGCCTCAGTTAGAAAATGGTCGGTGAAGTTCGTCAAATAAAAAAAACACAGTAGAAAGGTTTTGTTGATGTCGATTATGTAATTTAGTTTAGATTTTACCAGATCCACTTTGTCTATGTCAACTACCTTCCAACTATTTTCTCTTCATTCTCGTCCATCAATGACTTCCCATTCTACCCCTCGATATTTAACTTCATAGTTATCCACTTCATCTTGAGGTAATCATTTTTTTTCCTTTTTGTAATAAGGGTTCTCATTTGCCCCCAGCATCCATTTCAGTTTAGATGCTTTGTGGGAATTTCAATCTGCGTCTCTGCAGATACACAAGGCCCATAATCACTTCTGATAGGACTATGGTTCTATCTTGAGATAATGTAATATAATTTTTCATTGGATCTGCTAGTTGTTTTTTGCAAACTGATGATGTATTTTATAATTAGAAGTTGAAACCATCTTTTTCCTATTTTGGTCTTTCATTTCCCATCCCACTCCCAAACCTCGTGTATTTAATTTGTAGTTTGTCCAAATTTGAGAACAAACAAACCTTCCAGCCTTATTTTTCCCCAAAACTTGACTGTTATCCACACACTTTGCATGGCCTAACTTTGAACTTTGGGAGCACCAGAGTCCTCTTCTACACGAAAGTTCACAACAAATCAGGTAAGCTCTTGCAATTTCTATAATTTTTTTCTTTAATTGATAACCGGTGATTTGTGTGATTATCTGTAAAGACAGTTTTTTTGTTCTATATAATTGAAGAACAAAATTATACAAGTCGGATAAACAGCACATAATTTAGTCTTGTGTTGGTTTCATGAGATCTCATAGTTAGTAATATTTCAGTTTAACTTAATCTATGTTATAGTATGGTTGTTTTATTAATTGTGATAATTAACTCAAAATGATACTTTTGCATCGAGTTTCCAACCTCTTGCTTTCTATCTTTGAGAAAGAACTTAGTTATGTAAATGTTCAATTGACATGTTTTTGTTTTATGCCTTTTTAAGGTAAGAGGTTGAAACCTCTTGTGTCATTAATAGAGAACCTAGTTATGTCAAAGGTCGTCGACTAAATCTTATAATTTACAATATATTTCTAATTGCTCTATCTCAAAAACCAATATAGTTGAACAGAAATTCTTTTCGTTTTTAGTGCAAAAAACAAAATGTTGACCTCATTAATGCACTCGCAGCACAGGAGCGAAGTTAATGTGCACGTGAGCCAAGTTAATGTGCAACGACATACTAGCAAGGCTAATGCGCCACAACAAATCTTACAATACCCTCCCTATTTTCTTTTTTAGCTTTCCTCAATTCTTCTTTTTCGCTATAAAAGCGACTCTCTCTCTCCCGTCCTATAGCCGTGTGCCCACCAATTTCCTCCTCTCATATTCCAAACCCTAATCCTCAGTCCAGCAGCTATTTCTCTTAATTGCTTTCTCCTTTGAACCACTCACTGGTCTGAAGTCCTGCCACCATCTAGATTTGACGTCTCTTATTTCAGCCAACCCTAGGCTTTTAGTCCACGATAGTGCCACCATCACTAGCTGTGCTTTCTTCGTCTGTCCTCTTTGCCAAAGGTATATTTTGTAGATTGCATGATTTCGAAAATTTTGGTCTTATTATGTGATACTGGATATTATACATGGAAACACAGTTATTTGTAGAATTCTTTTGGTGAAACATATAGATATTGTAGTTTATTAGTACTTTTTGGAACTATAGGACTATGGTTTTATGCATAGACATTCTACAAGTTTAGATCGGTTAAAATTGTGCAAGAATTTTATATATTTGTATAAAAAATTAATTCCATGATATGATCTACTTTTAGGTATATGAGGATCACATTAACTTTGTTGGTACTTTAGATCTATAAAATTGTGGAATTGTGCACGCAACCTATATAACTTTTTAGCCAGTAGAAAATGTGTAAAAGATTTTTTGGGATTTGTATTAAATTTTTTATTGCAAGAGATGATCAGTTTGTAGATATCTAGGATCGCACATAACCTGCTGATCAGAATTATTATTATCGGGAATTGATTTTAATTCAATAGAAAATAATACAAAAGATTTAGAATTGGAATTGAATTTTCTTGATAGGATAGGAACTTGTAGAGGATAGGAACTTGTAGGGAGAAGAATTTGTTTTCGTGGATTTCTGCTCGAGATTTCGACCCCTCGAGATCCCGCCAATTCCAAATCACAAGGTAATAATTGTCTCTTCTGATGACGAATAAGTTTCCATTTTCGATTCTATTTTCATTTGGCGAGTAAGAATTGATTTTGATCAGGAATAAATCTTTAGAATTGCAAATTTGCACAGATCTTGTAAAATATGAAATCTTTAGTAGAAATCTTGTAGAAGTTTTTAGAGATTTGTATACAGATTTTAATCCCATGTGATGATTTTCTAAACCCCATTTTGGATTGTGGCAACTCCCAAAATTGGTTCAGCTTCTCTAGTACTCTATTCCTTAGTAATTGTTCAGTCACATATTCTGTAATTGCTCTGTGGTGGCTTTAAAACTCAATTGTGAATTCAATTATACTGAAGTTCCACTTTCCATGAGAGAGAATTTTACTTCCATGAAAGTTCAGCTGTTACTTTGCTTTTCTTTAGTAAATAACATTTTGATTTACATCATATGGCATTTGCTGCTTTTCTGCTTTAGATCTGCCAGGCACATTGTGAAACATTATGCATTTGTGGACCTACATTTTCGCAAATTTTTATTTTTCTATTTTACCTTATTTCTAGAGTGAAAGGTCAAATAAATGAAGTAATTAATATAATTCAATTTTCATTAAGAGTCCGAGGCAACAAGTAAATAGAAATTAATGCAAGTAGAGGCATCTGATTTGTTTGCATATGTGAATTATTAGTGACAATTAAACTGACAAATGTTTCTATATAATTGTGTAAATAGTGGTTTCAAGCTAGTGTCTGATATAGGCTGATGACTTAACACAACATTTGATTCAGAGGCATAGACCTATTGGTTTAAAAATAGAATGAAATTTTGATTGTTATTTGTCTTTGAAAGTAGTACCAATGTTGTAGATCCATAAAACCAGCTTGAAACTAACTCTTAGAAAAGTAAACAAGTAAAGGCTAAATTCATATGTACCAAGCTATGTTGACAAGTATTCCACCAAAAAAAAGAGGGTACATCTCATAAGGCATGTCATGTCCAACATCAGTAGCTATGACATCATTATTCACATATTGTTTGTACTTTCTGTACTACAAGTATACAACTTTTTTCTAAATCTCATTGTGCATTTTCAATAGTTTTACTAATGAAGAGGCACTGTTTTTTTTAGGTTTGTTGGACAATGCCTAGGGGTAGACCTCGTGGTCGGGGGAGACGAGGTCGTGGAGGTTCACCTTTACGCGCCGAGCCTTCTTCTAGCAGCCAGAACTCCAGCCACTCGAACTCAAATTCAGGGGAAGTGGAGCAACCACCTATGCCAGTGGCACATCCGGACCAACCTGTTGCTGAACCATTAGTCGATCCTCCACATCCACCACTATTGAGTTTACAGGCAGACCATCGGTCACAGGCAATTCTCAATGGTGTTAGACTACCTGCACTGACCGCTCGGCACCACGTTATGAAGCTGGAATGGCACCCGAAGTACAAGCCTTATCTTATCAAGGCTGGCTTATATGGAGTTCACCAAATAGGTCACATCCCTGCTGATGCTAGGCTTATTACAGCCCTAGTTGAACGATGGAGGCAGGAGACACATACCTTCCACCTTCCTGTTGGCGAGATGACAATCACATTGGAGGATGTTGCTATTCTCTTTGGCCTGCCGATCGATGGTAGGCCACTAGTGGGATGGACCGATCTTGATTGGTCTATTGTCGTGCAAAATTTGCTTGGGCGTCCTGTCACTGCAACAACATTCAAGGGAAGAAACAGAACAAAGATGAGATTAGGATGGTTGGATGAAAATTTTCATAGTTTGCCAGAACAAGCTGACGAAATCACAGTACAGTACTATGCCCGGGCTTATATGCTCGCATTGGTGGGTTCAGTGCTCTTTACCGACCACTCAGGAGATTGCTTGTCTATTTTATATCTTCCTTTCTTTGAGGATTTTGAGGAGGCTGGCAAGTATAGTTGGGGCAGTGCTGTGCTTGCTTTTCTATACCGGGAGCTGTGTTTAGCGACGAGCCGTGGTAGGAAACAAATTGGTGGTCCGTTGCTCCTCCTGCAAATTTGGTCTTGGGAAAGGTTCCCATTCGGCCGCCCTCAGCCTCGTAATGAGGAACCACAACTAGGCGGGGATGAACTTGAATCAAGACCACCATATGGTTTCAAGTGGTCTGGACTCCATGAATTTGCTGAACATGTGACTTGCCGGCTAACAGGTGGATACCGTGATGATTTTGATCGTCTGACCGATGATAGTAAGGTGAACTGGAGGCCTTATGAGGAGGAGAGGCATTTACTCCCTCCTATCTGTACTATCAACTTCGAGTTGCGGGTGACAACTGCTCCTTTGATCCATTTCTGGATAGTTGAGATTTACAACCCTGAAAGGGTTATGAGGCAATTTGGCCTCTATCAGAGCTTTCCCCCATTCTTGCGGGACACCAACATCGGCCTTCACAGCATGAGGCACGCAAACTGCAGGGCTTGGCGTCAGAGGGTGGCTCCGTATCTGGTGCAGTGGGAGCATAGATGGGACAATATTGTACAGGAGTTTAGACCGTATGACCCGTCAACATTTGAAGGCTATAAGAGGTGGCTTTTCGGTGTCTCGATATTGCGCCTCCAAACATCAGAAATGAGATCTGCCGGTCAACCTTGGATTCACCCTAGGCTGTTGCAGTATCAACAAATCGTACCGGACTCGCAAAGCGCGGTAAAAATCTCACACATTGACCCTATATTATTTGATTTAAGCTATTTTTTGATGTTTTGTTTTAATTGTAAAACTGACAGGCTGAGAAAATCTGGGAGCTAACGAGGGGCGCTGCACAACTACTCGGAGCTTGGGACGAAGCTGGTGCAAAAACATTGGTGCGCAGTGTGCTCAGCACTGGCAAGAGCGCTTTGGAGGACCTAGGCCAGTTCACTGCTGTAGATGACACATTCAATGCCTTGGATGAGGAACACCAAGCTCAGAATGAGGTGGAGGAAGATGCGCCAGAGGACTCCTCTGAGGGAAGTGGTGATTCGTCCAATGGATCTCGTTCGCACCAAGTGGAGGTGGACCAGGATGAGCCGGAAGATCGTCCCATGCCGGTTCCAAGTGGTAATGCACGCATGCGATCCGACGGGGCAGGGCCTTCCAGGCCTCCACCAAAACGTGGTAGACTCTACAGAGGAGGTTAGTATACTTTAGCTCTTGTGGGATGGATGGAGTAAAGCATATGATGTGTAATAAACTCCATTTCCATTAGATATTTGCATTTTCTTTTCTTGTGGTATTGTATTTGTTTTAAGAGGATGTTCTGTTGTGTTTTGGTTATGATGCCTTGTTATGCTGTGCCATTCGATGTCTAGTGGAGACAATTTATATGCAATTGTTTGTGTGAGACTCTTCACTCTTGTCTTCTTATTCATATCTATGAACTGGTTGTTCTAATATTTGAGCTGTGAGAATGGAGATGATAAAATATTTGGCTGCAGCTTAATTAGTTTGGTTTTATATTTGTGGTTTTCATACTACATAGCTAAATAATTCATTTTAGGTTCAAATATTTGTATTGTTGCATGTTTGACGAGGCGCTTTACATTAAAAATATTCATTAATTTTGAATTTGGTTGAGAAGAGAAGAGCTTAATAGAAGTCCACTGTTAGGCAACAAAGGGCTCAAAGTTGGACAGTTAAATAGTTTTATGTTTGGGTTAAATTGAATTCAGTTTATGAGTTTAGGGATAATAAACCAAATCTTCTCTTATTATAATTTAAATGGAGCTTTTCTTTTTGTTTTATTTTTTAAATTGCATACCACGTGCAAATTTAAATAACTATTTGAATATTTTCATGAGTTCAATGAACATTAGCTCGTAATTAATGAGCGTATATTTAACATTAATGAGTAAAATGAAAAGATTTGAAACATTCAACTTTAAAATCTTGTAAACTTGCAAGTACAAAGATCGAAAAAAATGAAAAGATGTTGAACTTTGAAACTATGTGAGCCCCAAGTACAATGATTTGAGTTAAATAGAAAGATTTGGAACAATGAACTTTGAAATCCTATGAGCTCATAAATACAAAGATTCAGTAAATAGAAAGATTTGAAACATTGAACTTTGAAATTATGTGAGCCCACAGGTGCAAAGATTATGTAAACAGAAAGATTTGGAACATTAAACATTGAAATCCTGTGAGCCAACAAGTACAAAGATTCAGTAAATAAAAAGATTTGGAACATTGAACTTTGAAACTCTGTGAGCCCCAAGTACAATGATTTGAGTTAAATAGAAAGATTTGGAACATTGAACTTCGAAATCCCGTGAGTCAACAAATACAAAGATTCAAATAAATAGAAAAATTTGAAACATTGAACTTTGAAATTTCGTCAGCATATTCTCAAGTATATATATACAAAGCTCCTGAGGTCAATCACCGCATAGCTATTATACATGCATAGTATCATTACGGTTGCAAAAAATAAGTAGAGCCAAGAAAAGAGCAAATGCAAGAGAAATTAAAGAGAGCAACTCAAGCATATTATAAATAAAAATAGAAAAACGCAGAGAGAAAAAGCTAGAAGAAAAATAAAGACTAAAAGGTAACAATTATCTTGAAGGCTAGATTGTAAGTTACACAGTGTCTTGTGGAACCTTTCTACATTCACATAATTAATATTCCTTACTGTTCATCTGTTATAATATGTATTAATCTGTGCATTTTCTTTGTGATGGTCTTGTCATGGAGATCACCAATCAACATGGGGAAATTCTGATTTGTAATATGTACTTATTAGTAACTTCTTTTTTAACACTTCCCAAATGAGTTTATGTATATCTTTTACTAGATTTTAGTCCCAATAAACTCTAGAAAAGTTGAGAGAATTGCCCATTTATTCGCTTGTCAGATTTCTTTTGGTCAATTAGTGCTTATTATTTAAATTCTGTAATACTGATAAACAATTTTTCGCAAAAACCCTCATCAAGATCTGGAAAAAGTATATTGTATTGATCATTTGATCGAGATGGAGGAAGAACTGAGGGTTACTTATTTTTACAATTTCAGATGTTATTGTATTATATCCTCATTTTGAACATAATGTTATACTTTTGAATAATTATGCCACAAATGTTGTTTACAGAACTTTATATTTTATCAAATTAAAATTTACCCTCTCAAAACAGAAATGATTCCATCAATTTAGAATACAATCATAATTTTTTTCACTTCAAAAGTTGTCATTAGTCAAGTTTACATTACATTTTTCTTTTTTATTTTATCCGATGACACCTAATTATCCTTGCAAACTGTCCAAAAAAGGAATATGTGAACTTATATTTTCTTATATTATTATGTCTGAAATAGTCATTGACTACTAGATTATGTTCCATTATTTGTAGAAATGTGATTTAACCTCAATTTGGTGTGTAGGACTCACACCCCATAAATCATCACCCTCATATACTTTTTAACTATATATCAAGCAGATTTGGTAGACTAGCATTTCAAAATCTTATGAGGTAAATTAGATACCAAGAGGAAGAAAATCTAAATGAATTTCAGAGGAATGGCAGAAGAAGGTTGCAAAAGAGAATATGCATGGATATAAATGCTTGGAAGCTGTTGAGGTCAGCTTTGTTGTCTCATTATTCTTTTAGTTCTTTATTTTTCATATTGAACATGAAATTATCTTTGTACCAAAATGAATTTTCTGTGTAATGTAATTCAGATTAATTTATTTAAAGTTAACCAAGTAAGGTTTCTCGGATATATATACTAGGTGGTCAGCATTTTATGATTTTAATTTGCTCATCTTCTATTCTTTTTAACTTTCGTGTATCCAAGTTATGAAGCTCATACGTGTCAAGTAAATAGAGCCATGAGCCATGGTGTAAGGAAATAGACAAATAGTGACCCATTACAAGACGCCAAAGGGAATAGAGAGGAAAAGAAATGAACTTTTTGATTAATAACTGGAATTTGGTGACAATTCCGATTTGATGATATTGACTGAATTCTTGGATCCATTTTTTTTATAGTTGAGATGTACATTCCTGAGAGGGTTATGAGGCAATTCGACCTCTATCAGGCCTTCACAAAAAGAAGCATGCAAACTGCAGGGATTGGCATCAGTGGCAGGCTCCTTATCTGGTACTATACATGTGAGCATAGATGGGACAATATTGTACCGGAGATTAGACTGTATGACCCATCAACATTTGAAGGCTACAAGAGGTGGCTTTCCGGTGGTGGCTCGATATTGCGCCTCCAAACATCACAAATGAAATTTGCCGACCAACCTTGGATTCATCCTAGGCTGTTGCAGCATCAACAAATCGTACCGGGCTTGCAAAGCGCGGTAAAAATCTCATACATTGACCCTATATTATTTGATTGAAGCTATCTTTTAATGATTTGTTTTAATTGTAAAACTGTCAGGTTGAGAAAATCTGGAAGCTAACGAGGGGCGCTGCACAACTACTTCGAGCTTGGGGCTAAGTTGGTGCAAAAACATGCGTTTGGGGTGTGATAACTTTTTCACCAAGCAATTTTATATGTTACTTGATCGCAAAGTAAGGTGATGAGCTATTTGGCTGTCACTTTTCTTTGATTTAGAAATGTTTGATAGAAGAAATATCTTGTGATAGATATTTGCAGTAATTAACATTAATTATGTTTATTTGCTTCCAAGTTGTTCAAGGTTATATAAAAGATTTAGGCTCTTCTTGTAATCATCAACTCACATAATAACTATCTTAAACTTGTAATTCTTTCTCTTCTATATACAATATTAGGCAAGCAGAAATTTTGGTTTTTCACCACCCGTCTGGTTTTCCACAATTATAGTGTTCTTTTCTCTCTCTCTCTCTCTTGCTCTCCAATTATTGGGGAAAATTGATGAATTGCCACCTTTGTGGCAGGAGTTGGATTAATTGCCACCGAATTAACGTGAATTGGTAAATTGCCACTATTTCCGGCCATTTGCTCTATGAATTGCCACCTACCGGATAGGAAGCTTCATTAACCCGATTATACCCCTATTAACACTTAACTTCGTCTCTCTCTTAGATCTCCGTCTCTCACACCACCTCTGCGAGTCCACCACCTCTGCGAGTCCACCATCTCCTGTTGAAGGATCAGCTATCGGAACATTAGACAGTTCCAGTGAAGGAAGAACTGGAGAAGACAAGAAGACTTCTTCAGATTAGTTTGTTACCACCAGACGGTTATTATTGTTCGAGCATTTAATGCTTGCATTAAATGAGCGCTGTTACTCACGGAAATAGTTGCGTTACTGATGAAAATAGTTGTGTTACTGATGGAAATAATTGTGTTACTCACGGAAATAGTTGTGTTACTGATGGAAATAATTGAAACTTGCCATCTAAAATTACTTCATAAAAAGCAAATAGAGTACACAACATCTAAAATTGAAACTTACCATCTAAAATTACTTCATAGAACAAATTGTCAAGAAACTATCTAACACGACAGATTGTCAAGACCATTTAAAATTGCATTAAAAACCATAAAGTTGCACTACAATTGCACTAAAATGCATCCACAAACTCTAGAAATTGCTCTACAATTTTTGGCACCCCTTCCCTTTGTAATGCGATTTGGAGATGGTGTGCCTATGGATTGCCTAAAAAGATCAAAGAAAGCAACAAAAATGAGTTAAATTATTAAAAGATCAAAACTATAAATTTTAGCAATTCATGTAAAAAAAAGAAAAAGATTACTACCTTCTTGTCCTAACTCCTGGACTTGTTGCTGATGTGTGTATTGGAGATGTACCCGTTGTCATGCGAATTGGAGATGTGCCTATGGATTGCCTAAAAAGATCAAAGAAAGCAACAAAAATGAGTTAAATTATTAAAAGATCAGAACTATAAATTTTAGCAATTCATGTAAAAAAAAGAAAAAGATTACTACCGAAAAAGATTACTACCTTCTTGTTCTAACTCCTGGACTGGTTGTTGGTGAGTGTATTGGAGCTGCTGGTGAGTGTATTGGAGAAGCTGTGGCAGCCGCAATTTGCCTAATAGATATTGAAAAAAAACCCAAAAATATTGAAAAAACAGAAGATATTGCAAAGTAAATATTGAAAAAACAGAAGTTTACCTCCTTGTCATAACTCCTGGACTGTTTGACAAGATGTTGTTGGTGTTAGGCATTGATCTTCTTCTCTTTGGAGTGGACTGACTTGCATTATTTTTCTTTTTTTTGTATTTTCTGTCCAAAAAATAAAAAATGCAAAGTAAATTTACTAGAAGGGCAAAGTAAAAAGAATAAAACTAAAGATGAACTCACCTCTTTTTTACTCCATTTGAAGGGCATCCTGCCTGCCTATGGCCCAAAACTCCACATTTTTTGCATTTATCCGGATTTCTCGGTTTTGAAACTCCTCTTTCTAGTGCCCCTTTGATCCTATTCTTCCTTTGCCTGCCTGCTGTTCTCTTTGTTAGTGGAGCTTCCAATTCAAAACCAAGGTGGACACCTGGCCACCGGGCCTTATCAGTAAAAGGCTCAATCTCACCTTGATATGCAGCTCTGAACCTAGCTACTGAGAAGTACTCGTGAACATAGTCTTCATAGTTTGTGCCTCTTTGAGTAGTCAATAATGCCAAGGCATGGTTGCAAGGTTTTCCAGTATGTTGCCATTCAAGACATGTGCATTCATGGTCTTTTGTCTTGACTACATGTCTCTCACTCTCTTTGCCACTGTTGTCCCAAACTTCACCACTCCAATTTCTAAGTGATGGGTGCACTTTCAGGTGGCCTAAGCCCCTTGTCCTTGCTTTTAACCTTTGTATGATTGCAGGCAATATCTTCTCTTGTAGTCTCTCTCCCATCATTCTTCTCTTATGAAACAATGCCATGACCCTCACTCTAAGCTTGTCTGCTATGTCTACTGGAGGCAAATCTTTAATATCTTTAATCCAATTGTTAAAACACTCAGCAAGGTTGTTATTAACATAGTCACACTTTATCTCTTGATCAAACATACACCTCATCCACTTCAAGTTATGGTATTTTCTAAGGTATTCTTCCACAGCAGGACAAGCATCAAAAATCTGTGCCATGTTATGTTCATACACTTCCCTTCTATAGGCATATGCAGCAGGGTACATCTTTCCAAATACATCTCCTTGAAACTTCCTCTGGAAGTTCTGCATTAAATGCCTATGACATTCTCTCTGATCAACCTGTGGGAACACTAACTTCACAGCATTCTCAAGTCCTTTGCAAGCATCGGTGCATACAGCTAACTTTGGCGGATCTCCTACAGCCTTCTTCAGGTTATTCATGAACCACACCCAATCTTCTTCCGTTTCTTGTTTTATGAAACCGAATGCTAGAGGAAACATCCAACCATGACCATCCAAAGCAGTTGCTCCACACAAATGTCCATTCCATTTCCCATTTAGTGCTGTGGAATCTATGCTTATGTAAGGCCTACAACCATTAAGAAAACCATCTATGCATGGCTTAAATGCACAAAAAAATCTCAAGAAATAAATTTTACCATCCACTATCTCGGTGTCGATCTCCACCACACTACCGGGTGATCTCAATTCAGCTTCAGCTTTAAAATTGTAGAGCATCCTGAACCCATCTTCCCACTTCCCATACAGAGTCAGTAATGCCTTCTCCCTGCCTTTCCACACTGTGTCATACCCAATTACCACCTTGTATTTATCCTCCAACGCCTTTTGAAGATCGATTGCTCCCATGTTAGGATTATTTCTCAAAAGATCAACTGCTTTATCTGCCACCCAAGCTTGAGATGTCATTCTTGTTTTGGTTCTGCTGATAGAGTCACAAGAATGTTCCTCCACCAATTGTGTAATCCTAACAGTGCAGTTGTCTGCCATAGTGCGACCTACCAATTTCCAAGGACACCCATTTGCTCTACAACGGATCCTATACCTACTCTTATCTGATTTCTCAATTGTGATTTCAAATTCCCCATTGATGGCAAATTGCTTAATAACTAACCTGAATTCAACCATTAATGGGAATTTTGAATCCAAAGCAATAACCGGGTGTTCCTTATCATAAACAACCAATGATGTAAGTTCATCTCTCTCTTTGTCAGCATCAAGTCCTCCCTCAACATCAGCTACACCTCTATTCTGCTCATTGTCAGCTGTACCTCTATTCTCCTCATTCTCAGCTGCACCACCTCTATTCTCCTCATTCTCCTCATTCTCCTCACCATTTATGTCCCTCAAACCCAACATCTCAAACATAACATCCTCCGAAATGGGAACATCATCCTCTAATGATTCTATTTGTAGTCTATCCCAATCAATAACAATTGTGTAATTCATCTCTTCATTGGCAACATTACTGGAAAAAAAATACAATGTTTGTGTAAAAAATTTATTACTGGCTCATATAGATGGCATACTTTGTGAGTTTGTTAAAATTTTAAAGAGTTAAAAGCTAATACAATTTGAGTTTGTAATAAATGGTTCATTGATATCAATTTGCAACAAATAGTTCATTCCGATGGCATACTGATACTTAAAAACTAATACAATTTAAAAGCTAATACTTAAAAATTGCAACAAATGGTTCTGCTGATGGCATTTCGGATGGTTTGAACTACTAAAAAATTGACAATAATTCCCTTCTCAATGGTACATAACACATAAGAGGAGGAGCTGATGGCATTTCGGATAGTTAGGCACGATATTTTTTTAAACCAAGAAAAAAAAAAAGAAAGTGCATAACACAAAGAGATACAACTAACCACCTTGGACCTAGCACAGGAGAGGGAGAGGGTGCCGTCATAGCCGGATCTGAGTGAGAGGATGCCAGCGGATCTGAGGGAGAGGGTACCGCCATAGGGAGGAAGGAGAGAAACGGAGAGGAGAAAGAAAGCAGACTAAACCCTAGCAGCAGTCGCGATAGGAGGAGACCTCTGGAATGGACGAAGGAGGGACGGAAATGAGGGGTTTAGTTTAACGTGGGTTAATTGTTAGGGGTATATTTGGCTTATTTTGCACATTAATCCTGACAATGGCAAAAGCCAGACTGGCATATCGGAATTGGTGGCAATTTACCAATTCACGTTAATTCGGTGGCAATTAATCCAACTCCTGCCACAAAGGTGGCAATTCATCAATTTTCCCCAATTATTGTGTTGTGTTATTGTGTGGTTACCTTGACTTTATAATTGGTATCATAGCCCAAGTTACGGGGATGTTCTGTTGGTGTGCAAAATCCAACTGAACGATCGTGAAGGCGCTTCAAACAACCATGGAGGATGGCAAGACAAATATCCGATGTTTTGATGGCAAACATTTTGGTTATTGGAAGCTACAAACAATTGATATGTTGTATGCCAAAGAACTAGAAGATGCAATGTCAGAGAATAAACCTGGCACCATGGAGGACAAGGTGTGAAAAGCTAGATCGGCGTGCACTTGGTCTCATTCGTAATACCATCTCAATGGATGTGGCTTACATGTCGCTAATGAGACCACAACCTTTGGATTCATCAAGAGACTGTCTGACTTGTTTGAGAAGTCCTCGAGTTCCGACAAGATTCACCTTTTACGACGGCTATTTCAATTGGCCGAGGGTGTTTCTGTGACAGAGCATGTAGCCAAGTTCAACCATATTGTGAACCAACTGAAGGGAATTGTGTATCCTTGGATGATGAGTTGTTCGCGCACTATTTGTTGATCTTTATGTTGGATGCTGGTAACCTAACATAAAGGTGATCTCGGGCCAAGAGAAGATGACTCTCGACTATGTTCATGATCGCATCATTAGCGAAGGTATTCGTAGAAATGAGCGAGGCGAAACAAGCGGGGCGACACTAGTCGTTCAAAGGGATCGGGAGAGTCGGAAATGTGAGAATCGAGGTAGATCCAAGTCGAGAGGATGAAGCAAGTCTCGAACCAAACGTGAGGTGGATTGCTGGAATTGTGAGAAGAAGGGTCAATTAAAGCATGACTGTTAGGACCCTAAAAAGACCAAGAAGAGAGGAGATGAGTCCAACTAGGTGAACGCAACAATCAAAGTAGACTCAAATGATGATCTAGTCTTATGTGTTGACACCCAATCAGATCTTGGATTCTAGATTTAGGTGCTTCTTTTCATTCTACCTCTTGCAAAGAATTGGTGAAAATTTGCAACTGAAGAATATGGGAAGGTGTTCTTAGCGGATGGTAAACCTTAGGGTCCGTTTGGAAACACCATTTTGGATGGAATATCGGAATAAAGGATTATTCCAACAATATGATTTTTCCAAATGCGTTTTGAAAGAATAGAATAGTAGTAAAATAGACTATTCATGTATACCACCATATAGATGGAATATCGGAATACACTATTCCGTATGACTAAGCAACCAAATTTACAACGTAATTAATAATTTAATATATTATATATACTTTGTTATTATTGTTAATATTATTATATTATCTTTATTATTGAAGTAATATTAATAATTATTGTTAAATATTATTATTTTATTATTTAAAATAATGCATATTATTATAATTTTATATTATTGTAATTATTATTACTATAATTATCATTATTATATGATTATGTTGTATTATAATTGTAATTAACAATATTTTATAATATATATAATTTTTATTTTTATTAATATTATATATTTTCTTTATTATTAAAATAATATTTATAATTACTATTAATTATTATTATTATTTGTTATTTTAAAATAATGCAAATTATTATAATTTTTATATTAGTATTGTTATTATTATGATTATTATTTGATTATATTGTTAATTAATAATAATTTATTATATTATATACTTAATTATCATTATTAATATTCTTATGTATCGTTACTTTCTTAGTATTTTATTATTATTACATCATTATAATTATAATATTTTTATATTATCATTATTACTATTGTTATTATTATTAATATATTATTATTATTATTATTATTATTATTATTATTATCATCATCAATGATATTATTTTTATTTATTTTAGAAAATAATGCATATTATTATTAATTTATTATATTATTTAGTTTATTATTGTTAATATTATTATATTGTATCATCATCACTATTGTTATCATAATTATCAACATTTCTACTATTTCAATTGACACTTGCCAAACAATAATTTCGCTATTCTGAATAGTAAAAAATATCTTCTTCCCTCACTATTTCAAAATCACACTATTATATTCTTACCATTCTTCTATCACTCTTTTGTTACTATTTCTTAATTCGCCAAACGGACCCACTGGCATAAGTGATGTTCATATTAAGTCGAGTAATGACTATAAATATACATTACATGATGTTTGATATATTTTCGGGTTGAAGAGGAATTAAATCTTTGTGGCTCAATTGGATGGTAAGGGTATAGGACCATCTTTGGAGAAGGTTATTGGAGGATAGTTAAAAGGAGCTATAGTTGTAGCACGGGGCACCAAGACGGGCACACTTTATCTAACTGACAACAGTGTACACTTGATAGTAGTTGTGGGGGTTGAGACCAATCCAATACAACAGATTGGAACACCTGAGTGGCAAAGGGTTGAAGGTGCTAGCATCAAAAGGATTGTTACATACCATGCAATCGGTTGAAATTGGCTTCTGTGAAAATTGCGTGTTCGGCAAACAGAAGCGAGTTAGCTTCTCAAAAGTCGGGCGAAAGCGCAGGAAAGAGAGGCTAGAACTTGTGCGCACTGATGTGTGGGGACCAGCACCGGTCTAGTCATAAGGGAGGCTAGAGTTACTGTGTCACGTTTATTGATGATTTCACTCGCAAGATATGGGTTTACTTTCTCAGACGCAAATCTAAAGTGTTCAAGGTGTTCAAGAAGTGGAAGTCCGAGGTCGAGAATGAGACTAGTCAAAAGCTGAAGTGCTAGCTTGTGATCGAACAATGGCGGCGAGTATTATGGAGCCAACTTCAAGGCGTATTACGCGGAGCATGGAGTCAAGTTAGTGCGAACAATCCCAAATCGATCACAACAAAATGAGATTGCTGAGAGGATGAACCGGACTCTCAACGAGCGCGCTAGGACAATGCGACTTCACATTGATCTTCCAAAGATGTTTTGGGCAGAGGCAATCAACACTACAGTCTATATCATCAACCAAAGTCCCTTGGTGGCTGTAGAATTTGAGTTGTCCGAAGAGAAGTGTTCGGGTAAAAATTTATCTCTATCTCACTTGAATTTTTATGGGTGCACGATATGTGTGCATATGGACTCGGACAAAAGGGACAAGTTGGATGCAAATGCCAAGAAATGTATTTTCGTTGGCTATTGGTCTAATTATTTTGATTATAGATTTTGGGATGAGAAAAGTCGAAAAGTAATTAAGTCTAGAGATGCTACCTTCAATGAAAACGAGTTATATAAGAAGATATCCAAATCTAATGTGGATGGAGTGAGAGAGATTGATTTGGGAGAATTGAAAGTCCCAAGTGATACGTTCGACAATGATGGATTAAAGGTGATGCGGTCTACGGAGATCATAAAGTCGATGATGAAGCGGTAATTGATGATGTTGGGGTTGAAGATACAATCAATGATCAAGAAGAGCCCAATCCACAAGAACTGGTGTTGAGAAGGTCCACTCGGGTTCGTAAACCTAACACACGATATTTATCTTCCCTCAACGATTTATTTTTGTTCAACTCAGGTGAGCCTAAAGACTATAATGAGGCGATAGACTCGAGTGATGCGGTCAAATGAGAGTGAGCAATGAAAATGATTTAAGGTCCCTGGAGAAGAACATGACATGGGTCATGACAATTGCCAGAAGGAAAGAAGGCACTACAAGATAAGTGAGTGTATCGAGTTAAAGAAGAGGCAGATGGCAGTAAGTGTTACAAGGCGAGGTTGGTGGTCAACGTTTTCTTGCAAAGAAAGGTATTGACTACACTGAGGTCATCTCATCCGTGGTGAAGCTTACAACCATTCAGATTATTCTCGGTATTGTGATAAGGCCAAATTGTACATGCTTTTACCTAGAGTTTGTATAATTTATGACAAGTTTTGTTTAATTTAGGTCTAATTAGGGTTAATTTATTCAAGAGTTCAAGTCACTATCATATTTGTGCTTTAATGCATGAAAACAAGTATTTTGGAGAAACACAGACACAATTATATGCTTCAGAACGAATCAGCACAAAGAATGGAGCAAAATAAATGTCAGCCAAGCCAATTGCGGCCGTAAAAGTCTTCATTGTGACCGCATTCAACCTTAGGAGTTCATCAATTCAGCATGCAACACCTTCCCATGTCCATTGTGGCCGAAAAATACATTATTGCGGTCGCAATCAAGTTCTGCAAGTTTTCAACCATTCAGCTCAAGTCCATTGCGGCCGCAAAGCCCAATATGGCAGCCGCAATTAAGTATGCAGATCAGAGAGAAAGAAGTTGTAGTTTTCAACCAAGTCCATTGCGGTCGCATTGCCCAATATTTGTGGCCGCAAGATGAGTTATGCTCCCAATTTAACAGTCAGCCAGAAACCATTCTAAGTCTATTTCCCAAGGGATACACCGGTCATCTTGCAACGACCAGTGAAGGAGGTGAGTACGAATTCAGAGTAACCAAGCAATTTCCTCCTTGAATCGTAAGATTGATCAATTAGGTGTAAATGCGGTAAACAACTCTTCTCCTCCTCCTTGTTCTATATCTAACGGTGCTGACCACCTTGCAATTAATTGTGGTGTGAGTTGTGAGGGTAACTTTGAGGAAGTAAATGCAATTAATCAAGGTTTTAGACCTAAACCCTTATTCTAACACCTACAATCCGGGTTGGAGAAATCACCCAAACTTTCGTGGAGACAAACTGACCAATCAAATCAAGGTAACCAAATGAACCAAGGTAATGCAAATTTCAATAGGCCTAACCAAGGGTATGGTTCAAGTGCACAACCAAAGTTCAACCTTAAATTGATGATGAAGGCTTTCAATACGCCTCACGCATGCCACATTACGCATGACGCATGACGCATGACGCATGACGCATGACGCAAGACACATGACGCATGACGCATGTCGCATTATGCATTACGCATTACACATGCCGCGTGTCGCATTCTGCATGACGCATGCCGCATAACGCATGACGCATGACACATGATGCAAGACGTATTACGCATTACGCATTACGCATGACACATGATGCATGTCCTATTACGCATGATGCATTACTCATGATGCACGACGACGCATGACGCACTATGCATGACGCATGACGAATGACACATGATGCACGATGCATGACGCATGATGCAAGACGCATGACACAAGACCCATGACGCATGACGCATGTCGCATTCCGCATTACGCATTACGCATGCCGCATGACGCTAGACATATTACGCATTACACATGACGCATGACGCATGACGCATTACGCATGTCGCATTACACGTGACGCATGATGCATGTCGCATTACGACTCACGACACATGATGCAAGACGTATTGTGCATGACCCATGACACATGAAACTCATGACGCATTACAACTCATGACACATTACGCATGATGCATGACGACCCAAGACGCATGATGCATGACGACCTAAGACGCATGATGCATTACGACCCATGACGTACGACGTACGACGAATGATGCATGAACCAAGACGCATGACGACCCATGATGCATGACGCATTATGCACAACGCATGATGCATGATGCATTACCCATGATGCATGTTGCATGCCCATTACCCATGACGCAAGACGCAAGACACAATACCCATGACGCAATACGCAATACGCGTGACTCAATACACAATACGCATGACGCTTCAACTCTTTACTGTTGGTCTAAAAGAAACGATTATGATTCTTTGATATAACACTTATTATGTAGTAAAATTTTGAGTTTCTTATTGCCAATTTCTCGGCACAGTATGTTTGAAGATTACAAAACTAATAGAGAAGAAATATAATCTAGTAACAATCATATATGATTGCTTAATTGAGTCCTAAACTATTACTTAAATATTATATTCAATCAGCAAATAAAATCCCTAAAAATATATTGCATTGTTCAGCTATTGTTTGTGTATAGTAAATGGGCCACGCATTATAGTGGGAATATAATATTTTATGAAATCAAAATTAGACAAGAAGAAAGACCAATTAGACATAATTTTGATGCAAATATAATGTCTATTGGTTTGTCGCATGTGCAGTTGGTGCCGGGTGCCGCAGTGCATTCCCGCTTACGTACCGCGTTGTGGTACTTGTTTTTGTGTTTCTTCTTATTGGTGTAATTACCTGGATCATAGTTTCGAACTGGCATCGAGTTGAGCTGATAATCCAGATTGTTCAGGTGTCAGCTGCAGCACTGGCAGAGAACATAACCATCCTCTTAATCCTTCCACTGTTGTTATTGTTGTATGCATTAATTTATTTCGCTCCAGTTGTGGTATTCCTGGTGTTTGCCACATGGAATGGCAAGGTGGTGCCACATGCACACAAGGGTTTCTATGAGTGTGTGTGGAGGGAGGATAAGTGGGTTCAGTGGTATTTTGCACAGGCTATTATAATGCTGCTGTGGTCTGCAGCTGCAATGATAGAGGCTCAACTATATGTAATTAGTGGTATTGTTGCACAATGGTACTTCACAAAAGATTCATCCAGGCCGAAAAAGAGCTTAAGTTGTTTTGTAATTAGTGGTACTTATTTGCAAGAACACTAAAATATGGAGTTGTTTTGTAAAATAGATAAATAAATAATAGAGGAAAGAACTTCATATTAAGTTGGGCTGTTGGGCAAATAGAAGCATCAGGTTTTATTTGTCTCGGCTTTTATAATTGAAGGTATGGTGCCAAACATACCTGCAGAAAGTCATATCTGATCTGGCACCTGACTTTACCCATCTAGTTATGCTGGTACCAGTAGGTACGAAAAAGTAAAAATCCTCAGATCCAACAACTTCTAGGAAACATTATTTTGACTTGAGCTTTGATTTCCTTCTACCCTCCTAAAATATCTGCTCAGATCTATTCATCTTCTATTGCAACTTCTTATTTGTCAGTGTTGGTACCAGTATGGTGCCAGACATGTAATGTGGTGTATTCATTTACTGTCTAATGTTAGTATGTGTGTGCGCGCCTGTGTGTGTGTCTGCGTGTGTATGTGTCTGTCTCCCTTATAGGGCAATGGCTTTACTACCAATATATACTATAAAATTGTTTGGTGAGCTCTGAAATTCTATTCTCTTCTATTCGCTTGATATGCAATAATTTACCTTTTCACATGTATATGTAATCTTGAGGGCTGCAAGTGCTCTTGGTACTGAGCTATATCTTATTGCTGCTCTGGCATGGGTTCTTCTCATGGTGGTATTGTGCTATTATGCTCATGTCTTAAACGTCATAGATGCAAATTATATATGCTACGCAATAGATAGGAACCGAGGGGTAAAAAAAGCCCAATCCTCTAAGGTGCTAATCTCCCACACTGATACCAATCATCTCAAAATGCAATAATTGGTCCAATAATATTATTTAACTATGTCAATTCAAGCCTTTGAAGACCACAAAATTTACGCTCCAAACCACCTATGAAATTAAGCAAATTGAACAAAATAAGATAGAAAATTTGAAGAATCCACATGAAGCATAGCGCCTCACATGCAATTCTAGCTACATACATCATCTTCCATCCTATACCTACTATAAAAAAATTCTAAATGTTGAAAAAATTATCCCAGCTCCTTTTGGATCAAAAGATGAAAAAAATGAAAAAGTTACAAGAGGGCAAATACCAATATAAAAGATATAAATACCATATTTGATATTTGAATAAGATAAGTTTAATTTTCTTCCTTGTTCTTCATGAATTTTCTCTTTTTCCATGCTTTTTGAGTCATATATCTCATGAAGGATAAGATATTGTCTTGTATGAGCATCGAAGGATTTTCTTTGATTATTCTTTCTCTTCTTTCAACTTTTGCATTGTACCCACAGTGCCTTCCTCACTTGATATTTCATTACATCCAAACTCCTACATTTGACTGATAGTTTAATATACTGATTTTTTTTTCAATAAGAAAGTGATTAATAATATGTTCGAAATATCTTAATTACTTTTTTCAAACTAAAATCATAATCCATTATCAATCTAACTTGTACATTAGTTAGTAGTGTCTCGATGCTTTGAATTTTTTGATATGACCATCGTGGAATACCATTTATCCTGCACCATAGTTGTAAAGTTGTCTTATTCACCCTTAGTTGTTTAGCGACATTTTGGAGCCGCCAATTCAAAAGATAGCTCTGACATCTTCCCCCTAAAAAATTATAAACGATAAACAATCATAAAGTTTTATAATATCAACATTGGCAAGCAACAAAAAATGAAACACAATAAACGTTGCACCTTTGTATCTCTTTTTGGACACTTAGTTCTTGTCGCGTAGGCTGAGATGACCCCACCTATAGTAAGATGAGGTATTAAAAACTCACAATTTTATTATTTACGTGCATTTTGATGTAATCAAATTGATATATACACCAAAATTCGGTAACCAAGCTAAAAATGTGTGACACCCCGAAATTTCGGTCCAGCGGGGGTGCTCAAATCCATAGTATCTTCACGGCACATGTCCAGACTTGTCAACCTACGTCGTCAAAAGAACAAAAAAACAACAGAAACAAAACGGAATCAACTAAAGCTCAGTAACTGGTTATTTTACGACGCGCTTCTCCTTAACAGGTTTTACCAATAATTCAAGGTACTATTTCAGAATCACATGCAAATACTATCATAACAAATATCAAACAACAGACAGAAGCAATGAATGTAATAGGTCTCGACTTTATATGGTATCAACAGGTACTATCAAATCAAACTATACTAATTTTGGTCTGGTATTTCAGTTCAGATTCATATCACATAGCAATTCACATAATTTCGAGACATTTTCTATTTCAAACAAACACATGTCAAATCATTGACCCAACATCCTCATTAGGCCTAAAGAAGTAATATAATCTCCTATCCCAACCGGTACTGAGCACAGAAGGGGACAGTTTTTATATGCGCATAGAGAACCTGTTTTGCGAAGTCAGGTTGCGATCCTCGGCCTTCGTATATTACCTTTACAAATCCAGTACAGTCAGACCCACAGTGTATTCTGTGACATCATATCAAATTCATTTCCAAAATTTCAATTACGGAGAATAGTCAATACGGTTAACCACTCAAATAATGCAGTTCAACAAATGCAATTGAATCGAATATCAAAATGCATGATAAAATAGATGAACCAATCAAAGTCCATTTCAAAATAAATCACACACAATTCAATTCACAATTTCAATCCGAATCACACATTTGGATCAGATAGTCAGAGATCAAAATACAAGTTAAGGAGAAGTCCGGTTACCTGATCAGAAGACAATTCAAACTGTCAAATCGAATTTTTCTTGAACTTAAACAGCTGCGTCGTATCGTTGAAAATCCAATGGAGAAGCCTACCAAATCAACAACGGACATTCAAAATTTCATCCTTTATTATTATTTGTTTTTACTCTTTTTCTTCTTCTTTTTTTTTCTTCCGAATTTTTTTTCTTTCTATCTGTATTGAATTTCTCTTTTTTTTTATTTTGTTCTCCCCGTCTTCATTAAAGGGGATGAGGATAAAAGTAATATATGTGAATGGGATAAAGGTCTCTTCACATGTGACGTGTGGCACATATGCCACGTCTATTTTCTTTTTTAAATTCATTTTACACTTTAAACCTTATAACATCTTTAATTTACAAATTGATCTAAATAAAATATATCAAAATATATTAAAATAATTTTTGGATGTTACAAAATGCATCACCTATTTTGTTTTCAACTACAAAATGGTCCGCTCTTGGATCTTTTTGTAATAGTATTTTTTACAAAATGCATTTGGTTGTTGTTTCTATTGTGGCACTATTTTATATTATTCTATTTAGGTCATATGGTATGTATGATCTTTGCTAGTCCATCTTTGTCCTTGGAGCCACACCATCTACAAAGGACTTGTTGAACTTAAGGGTCACCCTTATGTAACTACAAAGACCTACAAGAACTTATTGAATTGTTGCCTCATATCAGTAACTCAGACATGTTGATATTACAACCTTACATTTAAAAATTGAATGCGCATTTTTTCCTACAGG
The DNA here is from genome assembly GCA_964058865.1 of Eleocharis quinqueflora. Classification (NCBI taxonomy): domain Eukaryota; kingdom Viridiplantae; phylum Streptophyta; class Magnoliopsida; order Poales; family Cyperaceae; genus Eleocharis; species Eleocharis quinqueflora. Next base: position 121,700 of record CAXKVX010001055.1, read on the forward strand.
GAAATTGAATTCCTAAATACTAATAAGAGTGAAAAGGTAAGCTCAAGTTAGTAATGAAGGATAACTGATCAAACCGACTCCTGAGTTGTACAATTTCAGGATAAGAGAAAGAAATTAGGAAGTAGTGTTTAAAAATGAAATAATGCAACCAAGATTTGTAGATCGAGTTCAATAGTAAAGTGAATAACAGTGAGAGAATTCACATTACCGAGGTAGAGAGGGAAGGCGCATAAAGAGAGAGAGAGAGAGACATCAGATACCGTTAGAGAGCCGAGAAGGGCTCTAGGTATGGAGAGCAGAGCGGAGTATGAGTAGTACCGACAATGAAGCCAAAAAATTAGGTTTAGACGCCGAGTATGGATGGAGACAATCTTCCCTCGCGTTTTCTCCTCTCACTGGCATGAGACTGGGAGACACAGAGATGGCAAATAAAGAAAGAGACCATGGAGAAACAGGACCTAGGGTTCTTCATTAGAAAGAGAGAGGAGTCTAGTGTTGCTTTTTTTGATTCGACGAAAAAGGAAGCTTGCCAGCAATTTTTTAGGGATCTTCATTGGAAAGATGGGGTCGGTTTCTAATACTGAGGGCGGAGAGAGAGGGGTCTAGTGTTGCCTTTCTTGATGGAACGGAAAAGGAAGCTTGCCAGAAATTTTTTAATGTGACTGCACTTTGGATATCTAGGAGGATGTAGGAAGATGAATGATGGAAAATATAATCGATGGACGTGATTTAATTGAATAGTTGATCCAACAGATTGTGTTAATTCAAGCGTTAGAATAGAGGTTTCATCACTAAAAATTCAATCGTCTTTTATTAGCAGTAAGGATCATTTAAATTGTCTTAATTTGTTGGATTGTATTGCATCATGCTAACTAGTTGCTTTTTTGTTGTTGTTTGTCTTTGAAGTATACTATTAATCACTTTAAGTTCTTATCTTTTGTATGTTTTTGATAAGCTAATTTAAAGTAAATTTTAGTTAGAAGTTAAACATAGAAGTCCCATAATTTTAAAATAAAAATATATAAACGATACACTTTGCTTGGTTCATTACCAACTATATATCTATTTGAATGCAATGTACATTGTACAGATCAAAATCACATATATATTAATTTGCACTAACAGTACAATTGCTACAATTTCTGAACTTATTGGTTTTCCCCTTTTTTTTCCATCGTTTTAATTTGACTTTAAAAAATGCAGAAAAATAAAAAATTGTTAGTCAACTACCAAGTAAAATGTTTGTATCAATGTATTATGAATTGATATTAGAAATAAAATCAGGATGGATATTAATGTTTACGAAAATAAAAGAGCCAAAAATGTAATACAAAATAGTAGTGAATAAAAAGAACCACTAAAGTACTAAAAATAATCATACACATATAACACATAAAAACATATCTACCAGAACGTAACGAAAACAAAAAAAAAAGAAACTGCACAGAAACTCGATAAATAAATTGTGCTAAGCACACAGTGCGTCTTTGAGCATTATAACTAGTGGCGATGGTGGAGGCCATGCGCATTCTTTTTTGCTTCTTTCTTCTTGTGATGTTCATGCAGTGCGAAACCTGCGCTGCCGACCGCAACAGTGGCTGCAATTTCTTCCTTAATCATGTGAGTATGTGCATGTTGTGGATCCTTTTTGACCTTGTGCTTCTCATGCTGGTACACAAAAGATGATTAGTAAATCAGTTAGTGAGGTTAATCTCGATTTCCAGCTTGTTCTCATCTAATGTTGGGTGAAACTGAATTTGTAACATTACTTTTGTCGATTTTGTATTTTTGATTGAATTATCTGATAACATTATATATCTTTGAATTCAATTGTAATTTAACAATATTGATGTATGATGTATGATACACGTTTAGTATTAATTGAACTACTTACCAGTACTGTTGCTATTTATAATTGTTGTATATTCCATTACTATAATGGTACTACTGAAAACAAATTAAAGGAAGAACTATTTATTTTTTTGTTTCATTGTTAGTTACTTCAATACACAAATTGACTTTACTAAAAGTAAATTATGAGACATTGCTGACTGCTTTTATTGTGTGTAGTATATATAAAATTAATGTAATGCTACCATAGCATAGGTTCCTGCAGCAATTGCTCCAAGCTGGCCTAGTTGTTCCATGTGTTTGTGCTGCTTCTCCTGCTTGCGGTAGTCGATCGGCGACTGATTTTCCTGCTTGTGGTGGTGGCTGAACATTGTTGGAACTTTTTGTGTGTGAATGGTCAAGGAACTGATAACTCTTTTCTCTGTACTTTGCACTTTGCTCTCTACTTGATTGTTGAAGTTTGTTAAGAGGTTATAGATGATACAATTAATGGAGATTGGGCTTGTCATGAATTTATACTTTACAAAGGAGGCGTGATGGGAATAACCCGGAAGAAGCCTTTCCATTACTTAGCATCCAATTGAGGGTGCAACACGCTCAATTGACTATTCTACCAAAACAATAAATTAACATAGATGTACAAAATAATGAATTTTGTCACGCGGTTCACAACCTAGCCGACATTTATTTTGTACATCTATGTTAATTTATTGTTTTGGTA
>CAXKVX010001056.1:0-99590 GCA_964058865.1 Eleocharis quinqueflora
CGGTCGATCTGAACCGTCCATTTGTTGTAGCGCGCTACTGCGCTACAGCAGATCCGGGTCCGAGAAAAACAATTGAAGGTGCAACATGTAAATGACAAATGATATAGGGACCACTCTGAAATCGAAGGATAAATGATTTTCTTCCTGAATATCTGTATATATATATATATATATATATATATATATATATATATATATATATATATTTTTTTTTTTTAATACTATCTGTATATTTATTTATTAGTTATTTATTTGACTTGAAGTAGAGGCAGACAGAGCTAACTCCGTGGCAACCAGTCTAACCTAACGGTCTTTCTTCTCTCTCTCTCTCTCTCTCTCTCTCTCTCGCTTCAACTTCTCTTCGTTTTCTCTCTCTTTTCATCTCTAGGTATCATTCTAATCACTTCTGTCTTCTCCATTTTCTAACAGTGCAAGTACCTTTTCCTGCTCTCATGGCTTGTCACGTGAGCAACACATGAGTGTCCTCTCTGTTTTTCCCACTAAATTCCACTCATCAACCTTCATCTTTTCTTTTCTTCAATCCTGTTTTTCTTCATTATTTTGAAGAGTTGTTGAGGCACGGTTCTTTGTGCAATTAGGTACGTACACTTACACTTACAATTTTTATTCTGTGTTCAAATAAAGTTTTACCTTTATTTTTGTTATTTCTCACAGAAGTGCCTTTGTGTAACATGCCCAAAAACCTTGCAGTCTTGCACTGTACAAATATGTCAGTTTCAAGCCTAAGATTATGTTCACAGACTTTAGATCGATTTTTCTTCTATTCAGTTGAAGTTCTATTGTCTGTCACTACTGTATAGTTTTAATCTTTTAGAATTTATTAAGCTGCACATATAAGTCTATTTTGATCAAAACATTACAATTCCCTCCACTCAAAAGTACACTTTTGATCTCTAGGATCTTAGGCAAGCTATGCAGCATAGGAACTTACCGAGCCAGATAACTACTGTTTAAGAGGAAAATTTGCATTGAATTGAAAAACGAAAATTCTCCGCAAACAAAGATCATGTAAGTTTTGAGATAAAGATTGTAGTTTTCTTCTTGAGAAAATATGGTCGTGCACGAGTTAATTACGACCTGTATCATTACGCAAAAAGCTCTTACACAGTTTTGTAAAAAAAATATTCACTCTCCAGGAATCAATTTATTCATATTAAAAGTAAAAGAGTTAAAACAAAAGATCAGAATCGTCCTCAATTACCAATTATCAGTATTATTTACCTTTTTTATATCATTTTTACAGGTTAAGATACATGGAACGACATGTTGATGGTAAAAATCAACTTCTTCACAAAATGAAAGCAAATTGAAGGAATAAGAAAATACCGCTAAAATACAGCTATATTTCTCAGAACCAGTTGTTCTTTATACAATAAGAAAGAAACATCATGCAAGAAGATGCAGAGAAGATTGCTGTCGCCAAGCCTGTGGCATCTCGGCCTTTCTTCAACAACCGACCCATCTCCATTTCTGATTCTTCTGTTGCTATTAAACCAAAGAGCATCAGATTTAGACCCAAACAAAACGAATTTCTCCCTCCTGCCGTGGTATGCTTTTTATAATTACCATTTTTGTTTCTACTGGTATAACTTTTTTTTTTTTTTGCTACTTGGGGATCTTACTGATACCTAATTCTGCACATTTTTCGCTTGCACTTCTACAATTTTAGTTTATATTAAATAAATCCAAACACTGTAAAGGAAACCAATCTCTAAAGGCCATGTTTACAATATCAGCTAAGAAATTCCACAGGGATTTGATTACATTTTTTCAATTGATGTTCGTTACTTAAAATAATGATGTTTTTTGCTTGTTGCAAATGTACATTATTTAGGATGAGGTGTCAGAATCGGTCAGTATTGGTTTTTCTGACAACACTTCATCAAAGGAAGGGTCAAATCCATCAATTTTGTATAGGCCAACACCTAAGCTTGTCGCAAGAAGAAGTGTATCCCTCTTCTCCAATCTGGTATGCAGCAAAACTTAGAAGCTTTATAAAAGAAACAAAATACAAACGGATATGTAATTAGCGCTAATTTAATAAACTAATAAACAGGGAAGTGCCACATCGACTCACCTCCGAACAGCAACAGATCAACCGACATCCTCTCAAAACCTTGAGTTGGATCAGCCAAATTACAACCTCCAAATGCGACCTGCACCAAAGTACATCTCAAATCCAATCTTACCTCCTCCCATCATCGACACGAGCCAAATCGCCGATCCTCCAGGACTTGTGACACAAAACATGGAACAGGAGACGAGCCACCAAACAGCAAACAGCGGATCGGTCGACCGACCGTCATATGATGGGTATAACTGGAGGAAGTATGGACAGAAGCAAGTGAAGGGAAGTGAATATCCCAGGAGTTACTACAAGTGCACTCACCCCAATTGCCCTGTCAAGAAAAAGGTACCACCAATGTTGAAATGCTCATACCTGTCATGGTGGGTCCACTTTGTACTATGTATGATTATCATGGTTGGTACCCTTGTCCCGTAACATTCCTGAAAGGTACCTTGACTGGTACTTGTAGCTCGTCCTGCCAGGGGCGGATTCAGAATTTTTGTCAGGGTGGTTCAAAGTAGTGCATATTTTTAAAAAAAAATTCAAAATTACAAACATATTATTCTTAAAAAAAAATTTAAATACATGATTAATTTCGCCAAAAAAATTTCCAGGGTGGGTCAGCTGACCCACCCTGGCTCTCTTTGGGTCCGCCCCTGCGTCCTGCTGGTTTAACGCAACCATAATGATCTTCGGAAAGTACCAGTACAGGTACATGTAACAGTGCCAGTACCGGTCCCGGTTTGATGATCATTGGCTAGAAGTGGTATCTATTGGTCATGTTTGGTATACGAACAACTCATGTCCAATTGTCACCATTTCAGTATCACTGCTGTAGTTCTACTCTTAGGTACTGTACTAAAATGCCAAATAATTGTGTTGATCAGTCACTGTTCCCACTGGTACATACATCAGTGACCCAGTATTGCTGGGTATTTGGACTTGCAGCTCATGATTTCTACCTTAACAATGAATTAAGACTAATAAAATCAACTGATATGCATATGTTTATGTTAATGTACAGGTGGAAAGAACACTCGACGGACAAATAGCAGAGATAGTTTATAAAGGCGAACACAACCACCCAAAACCACAACCGGCAAAACGGCAACAACAAAATAGCACTACTTCTGGTAACTCCGGTTTTGGGGGAAATGAAATTGGTGTGGGAACTGGGAATGCTTTTGATCAAAGGATAGATGGCCAGGATGAGTTGAGTTTGTCTAGCTTTGGTAGTTGCTATCAGGGACGGGATGGTAATTTCAGCAGTATCTCTGGATTTGGTGGTGTCAGTACCAGTGCTGATTTGGATCGACCTGATTTTAAGAGAAGGTATTTAATAACCCTGCAAATAATTGAAATTCAAATTAATGAACCTGAACTTACGTGTGATACAAATTTTATATCTTCTTTGTTGGTTTATTATTTTTGTTAATATCAGGAGGAAGGATGAGCAAGTAAGTGGTGGAGGTGCGGTTGCGGGAGGTGGCAACGCAGCAACTCCAGTTCAAGCTCCGGTGGAGACAGATGCAGCAGGAGATGGCTTCCACTGGAGAAAATACGGACAGAAAGTTGTCAAAGGGAACCCTTATCCCAGGTACGTTACCTCATACCAGTATACCACCAGTTTTGTACTTTTGTACCAGTCACGACTCACGACTCACGAGTCATGAGTCATGACCAATAAAAGCAAATACAATATAATTTTGTGCAACCAAAACCATATTTGAAAAATATGAAACGAGAAAAATAGTTCAAATCAGATCAAAAAGTTCTCTAGATCGCATAAAATATGGTGATTCTGATATCATTTGTCAGATTTCCTCAAAAATATGGTGACTCTGATCGCATAAAATTCGACACGGACATCTTTTGAGTTCCATCAGAAAAGGACATTCCCTTTTGTTAAATTTATTATCTCATTTTTTGTTTTCAGTTTATATATTTATTTATTTGAGAAATTTTGTTTGTCTGTTTTGAATTTAGGAGCTACTATAGGTGCACAAGCCCGAAATGCAATGTGCGAAAGTATGTAGAGAAGGTGTCAGAGGAGTCGGGATCTTTTGTGACGACATATGAAGGAAGGCACAATCATGAAGCACCTTCTATTACTACTACTAGTAGGAGGACTAGCTCTGCCATCTCTTGAATTCAAATCTGATTGACATTTGTTATTTTAATTAACTTGAGGGATCGATATTGATTAGCACAGTTTTACAGTTTAATTAATTAGTTAATTACTGCCCAAGAAAGTTCTATTAAACAAGAAATAAGTAGGTCAAATGCTAATGCTTGTCATGTTAATTGCTTATATATATATATATAGTACTTCAATTCATGGATGCTTTATTAGCTGCGTGTGTTTTATAAATCCTTTGTTGAAACGACAGTTTAGTAGTTGTTTTCGGAGAAGCAGTTGGGTTTGAAAAATGAAAATGAGCACCGACGTTCAATCCCAAAGAATAAATAAAGGATTTGGGAAATGAAATGCCTCCATCCTTCCTATCATAATCTTAAATGCCATTTGATTTGGCAGCTGATTTCATCTGAGGTCACAGGTCCTGTCATGGAATCACAATCATACATCACATTCAATTCTCTTTTCCACTTCGCCGCCATCAATACCTATCCAACTTTCCCAACAAATATATATTACATTTTTCTGAATATTTATATATATATATATATATATATATATATATAGATCTAAATATTTTACAAAATACTATACATTTTGTTCTACTTTAAAAGGCCCAAAACTCTACGAATGTTGAACTTTGGAAGTTCCTCTAAAAATAAAAATGCAACTCAATAATATTTGAAGTTTATACAAACTGTTTAAGCACCGACACTTCACGAGAGAGAGAAAGTATATTAAAATAAAAACCTGTCTTCATCTTCATCTTATATAATATAATTTATTTAGTGCAATAGGCAGCCTTTGTTTGGACAATTTGAGGAAGAAAGAGACCGTAGGATTTTCATAATATTGAAGGTCAAGGGACCACTACAATTATTGATTCTCTGCTACTAAACTTGTTTCCATTTTATATACGTACCGTTTCAACTAATCTAGAAAATTTGCAAGGCTTCATCTTAGTTTACTAGATGATTGAATATCGAGTAATGTTTCCATTGTGTTTTATAGAAGTGGCAATTGGGCGGATTGGGCGAATTTGGGTCGGATCGGGTCGGGTTGTTTGATTTTTGGTGAAAGTCGGGTCACGGGTCAGGTCGGGTGATGTCGGGTCGAGTCTCGGGTCGACGAGTGTCCACATGTGTCGAGCGAATTTTCAGGTCACGAGTCGGGTCGGGCGAGATCGGGTCGGGTTTCAGACTTTCGGGTCCACATGTGTCGCTTCAGATTGGGTTACGGATCATCTCAGGTCGGGTCAGGTCCGGCATCGAGCCCACGGAGGTCGCTTCTGATCAGGTCACGGGTCGAAGCAGGTCGGGTCGGGTCTCGGGTCTCGGGTCCATAGGTGTCGCTTCAGATCGGGTTGTAGGTCGTGTCAGGTCAGGTTGGGTCTCGGGTCTCTATGTGTCGATTCAGATCGGGTTACGGGTCATCTCAGGTCGGGTCGGATCGTGTTACGGGTCAACCTTTGTCGCGTAAGATCGGGTTATGAGTCGTGTCAGGTCGGGTCGGGTCGGGTCAGGTTACGAGTCAACCGTTGTCGCGTAAGATAGTGTTACGGTTCATGTCAGGTCGGTTCAGGTTAGTTTGACTTTCTAACAAATCGGGTCGGGTCGGGCTAGGGTCAAGTCGGATCGGGTCGGATTCTGCCACCTCTAATGTTTTATGATAAGTTGTTTGGCATATTTTTGAGGTTTGGAATACATATTTAACGAAAGTGATTGAATTTCAAGCCTTCTTACATATATATAGTATATAGTAGTAATCATACTCGTGCACATCAACGGGAGAAAATAATGTACACGAAAAACACCCGCATATTAACCATTGCAATTGCCATGCGTCATGCGTCATGTCGTCATGCATCATGCGTCTTGCGTCATGCGTCTTGCGTCATGCGTCTTGCGTCATACGTCTTATGTCATGCAGCTTGCACCGTCTTGCGTCATGCGACATGCGGCATGCGACTTGCATCGACTTGCGTCATCCGTCATGGGTCATGCGTGTTGCATTGTCATGCGTCTTGCGTCATGCATCATGTGGCTTGCACCTTGTGTCTTGCGTCATGGATCATGGGTCATGCGACTTGGAGCGTGAAGAAAAATAGGATCATGGTGCCAAATTTTTTAAATCTCGGTCATTAATGCAATTCTAATTTTTTAAGGGTCAGAAATGAAAAACATTTTAGAAATGTATGTTGAAGATGCGGAACACTGTTGCATGAGTGCGGGTATCGTATCCGGTACGATACTAGTGCGGTGATACAACGATTTAAAAAAATCAGAGATACATACCTATCACTCTCCCTGCTCCGCGCCTTGTTCTTTAATGTGCGGCTATATATATTAAACTTTAATTAAAAAATCAATATAATATCATTATATTGGTAAATATTTTGTTTTTAGTGAAGTGATAGTAGTGGTAGAGAATAAATATTGGTAAATAACAATATGGACACAAATAACATTGTAGTGTAGTGATAGGAGGTGGGTAGGATAACCGGAAGACCCCAGTTCGATTCTCGTTGAGCTTTAATGATTTTTGCAACAAATAAAACATTGAAGAGATCTTCTGTGGCGGCACCCAGCTGCACCCATCCGTAGCGAGATAAAAAAATTCAGACGTCGGTTGTGCATGCATGTGTGTTGAAGCTCATAATTGGGAAATAGTTCAATGCGCAAACTTGATAGGAGTTTAATGCATTGGTTGATAATATATCCACCCAAAAGACCATTAAATCATGGTTGTTTCAGAATTTAGACATTAAGCTTCTGAATAAGGAGGAGAGATAAGTATAATATTTATATATTATGCTTCATGAAGTATGGCTTCGAGTTTTGGCCGCACTTCAAATTTCAAAATATTAAATCCAAATTATCGATTCTAACGTCCAAAGTGTTATTCATATTAAAATCTCACTATAGACAAAGTTTTATATTTTCTGAATTTTTTTAATATTTTTTAGAGATGCGGAACTTTTTTGATCTAATGATTTATGGACCATTCAATATTATCGATTTTCCACCTCTCTAAAAAATAGTGAAAATTTTCAGAAAAAATGTAAAATTTGATCTCTAGTGAAATTTCATATGAAGATCACGTAGGACGGTTCAGATCGACAATTTGAATTTTGAAATTTTAAATTTAAATGTGAAGCCAAAACGCATCACGACTCATGAAGCATAATAACATAGTTATATATATATATATATATATATATATATTATCTATTATGTTTTGTTTTCAATTAGTTTCTTCCTTGTCATTTAGAAAAAAGATGCAAAGAGGAAATAACTAATAGGAAATAGATGTATTGAAGTAACGAGCAAAAAGATGGGTATATGAGATGTATGGGCTTATACTAACTCTTCTAGGAGTAGGAGGCCACGTCGCCTGTTGGGGGCCCATAATCATCAGAAGGAGCATTTTGCAAAATATTAAAAAGAGAAGGAGGATTAAAGTTAAAAGTGGGAAAATGTGAGGGGAGCATTGCGTAAAATTAGGCGCAACCGACAGAGATCAACGCAAAATTCAGAGAGCACGTGACGATCCAGTTGGCGTGAGTGTGCTTTTGTTGGTTTTAGAGTGGCGGACCCACTTGTCAGCGGCGCAGTGAAATAACAATAAGAGGTACTGTAACTGTAGTTAATAATCCATCTCCCCTCTTTTTTCTTAGAATTTCCTTTTCCTGTCTCACACTCCACCTCTCCACTCTGCATCTCCTTCTCCATCTCAGCTCAGCTCAGCTCAGCTCTAGGACAATGCATCATCGCAGCATGGCCATCTCTCTCCTCCTCCTCCTCTCCCTCTCCCTCTCCCTCTCCCTCTCACTCTCTACTGCTCACGACCTCTCCGTCACCGTTCGCGCCACCGCCAAAGAGGCCCCAGCCCCAGCCACGACCGCCTCCGCCCCAGCCCCATCCAAGGCCACCCCAGCCCCAGCGGTTTCAGCCTCCCCTCCTCCTCCTCCTCCCGCCAACCTCACCTCCGTCATGGCCAAGAAGAGCTGCAAATCCTTCGCAGATCTGCTGCTCTCCACTGCCGACGCCGCCTCCACCTTCCAGTCTTCCGTCGACGGCGGCATCACCATCTTCTGCCCCTCTGACTCCGCCGTCAAGTCCTTCGCCTCCAAATTCAAGAACCTCACCGCCGCCGACAAGCTCTCCCTGCTGCTCTTCCATGCCGTCCCCGTCTACTACTCCCTCGACCAGCTCAAGTCCAGCAACGGCGTCATGAACACCCTCGCCACCGACGGCACCACCAGCAACTTCAACCTCACCGTCCAGAACGACGGCGATCACATCACCCTCAAGACCGCCGCCGACTCCCCCGCCAGGCTCACCGGCACCGTCATGGACAAGGACCCCGTCGCCATCTTCTCCGTCGATGGCATCTTGCAGCCCCAGGAGCTGTTTGCGCCCGTCGAGGCCCCCTCCCCGGCTCCCTCCGTTGCAGATGCCCCCAAGGCGGCCAAGGGGAAGAAGACCAAGAAACATCAGCCCGTGGCCGATGCACCGGGACCTGACGCTGATGATTCCGCAGATCAGAAAGCGGCCGATGACAATGACGCCTTCAGAATTGCAGCTACACACTGCTGGCTTAGTGTGGTCCTGACCGGTGCCACTCTCTTGTTCTCATTCTAGTCACGCTACTGCCTACCTGGAGGCTGGAATGCAATGCAATTGTAATTTGCATCCACAATTCTACAATTCCAGAATTCCAGATCCAGAGTGATTGAGTGAGGCTTTTCGTTCCTTCTTCTTCTTCTTTTTTAATTTTGGGAAAAAAAAGTTGATATTTATTTATTTGTTGCAGCGGTGGTGATTGATTGTAAGTTTAATGCGTGTGCGTGCTTGATTTCATATGCACTTTTTGTAGTTTCTAGTGTTTATTCTACTGAAATTTTTCATTGTTTTGTTAATTTGGGATGAGAAAATTGACATGGCCGGGCAGCCGTTGTCCTTGATTAATTCCGACTAAACTACCCGATCGAATCATATTGCAATATTGCAATATTGCATTGCACCGACGACAACTTCAACCTGTAAAGCTTATCAATTAATTAATGAACTAATTAATGCGCTTCTTGTGAAGGAACTATTTTGGTACCATACTAATTGTGGAGACTGGTCACTTGTGGAGAACAATTAATTGTAGAAACACATCTTTGATTGATTGATCGGAGCCTTACCCAAAATAATACAAATTCCAATCTGTTATTTGATTACATGCCTGAGACTGAGGAGTGAGGAGGGAGGCGTGCAGCCGTCTCCAAAGTTATGTAATGGTAGATATGAATACTTCATACTTGAATAGTGTTGGTGTGGGACAAGATGAGGAGCCTGAGAGAGAGGGGGGCAGAGGCAGATGGCAGAGGCAGAGCTAACTCGGATTAGGTTGGCAACTTGAGCGCACTGCACTTTTTCTATTAACATAAATATGTTTGCCATTTTCATTGAAAATAACTCAAAAACCCATAACTTCAAGGAAGCGCTGCATGGCGGCAGTTCAGCATGTAATGCCACCTACATTCTCTGTTGCATAAAATAAGCAAAATGAAAAAGAAAAATCAAGCAATATCCATTTGTATCCGCTGCACCAATTCTGCATCCATCCAGCCTCCACTCGTGGCTCTCACAACAAAATTACGCTCTCTATTATCAAATCTAAGCCGTACAAATTTAATTCAACCGTCCAAATTAACTATGACTGCATGTTTCCATCACATTTATGACAGCCAATCCAAATCCAAATCCAAAGCAACATCATTGTCTTCGCTTCAACCTTCTTTCTCATCGAATCTACATATTTATCACCTTTTCGGCTTTTTTCCTCCTTCCCCCTCTTTACTACGAATTAGACAGTTGTATATATTGTATTTTTTTACTTTACTTGATGCAAAATTGGTAAGTAGGCTAAGCCCACTTCCTTCGCAACAATAATAATAACATGTATAAAATTCACATGATCATTGCATAATGCGCACCTTTATATTTCAGTGTAGACACAACTTCTAACAACAATTTTGTATTTGACATTTTCAATAAATTAAAACGAATTTTGACATTTGTCCATAAAAGCCAATGAAAAAAGGAAATAGAAAATTTTCGCATACTCTGTTATGAGCTCGAAAGCGCAATTTTTTTTGGACCAAAATGCATAATCTGTCCCACGAAACAGTTTTATGACCTGCCAAGAAAAATTAGACAGCATACATTGTACTAATGGCGTTGTCAATTGGGTAGTTTGAGCTCTGTTGTTGCTTTAAAAAAGTTTGAATGTGATCACTGATCACTGTACTAGGAAGCTGCCTTGCTTTGTGTCTTAGGCCCGATTTAGTTAACGAATTATAACGTAAAATTGCCTAGCTCTGTAGCTGTCTTGATCAAAGAAGAAAACAGGAAAGTGAGGCAATGGCCTTAAAATCAGTCCGTATTTCATAATTAGTTACTAAGTATAAGAAGCCATTGAATAGATAAAATATGTATAATATGGGAATTACATTTGTAAAGAAAAGAAAATAGCAGCATACAAACATGGTTTTCATGAGATTATAAATAAAGATGCATTGAGAAAATAAGAAAATTGATCAGAATTCATCTTCCAATCTCTCTAGCCAACTATTCTCAACAATATTTGTACCAATTAATCCCTCATTGATCTACAATAAGTTGCTCTTCAGGGAACACTGTAAGTGCTATTTTACATATTTGGGCTGATAAGCATAATCAGCTGCCCGATCCAACTTCGCCTCAGTAGAACACTCTTCAAGACCTCTCTTAAGAAAAGCATGGCTCTTCGGCCACGCTTGCTTTCAGAGTCATGTTGTATGAGCCGGGCTATATACTGCAGAAAAGAAAATGTGAGTTGAAATTAGCAAATTTTGTAAGAGAATGAGAGGCATAAATGAAGGGAACGTTCAGGCCTACAATATTATGGTATAAATCAACATTATTTGATGTTATATGAAATTCAGAATAGTGTCAGATAACAAATGTTTCAAGTACGTACCTATTCCACCAACAGAAGTGCCTCGAGCTTGAATGCTCACAGATAGGACAATGTGTTGGAGAACTACAAAATCAAGAGCAATAAGCCCTGCTAGTGTATGTCTAACACTAAATAAAATAATACAAAATAAATCTGCAAAAAAAATACTTAATTGACATGTATTCTTGCATGCTGCAGTCCCAAACCTTGCGGAGGTAGTAAGAAGAACATGGAGTAATTAACAAGGAAAACCATTATGTTCAAAGCAGTGTAATTGGTGGTATGATCTGAACAATCACAATGTATATATCAAGGGAAATAATTACCAGGGGAATAAAACTCCCCTAATCTCTCTCTCTCTTCTGCATAGGGGTCGCAGTAAGGGCACACTTGTAACAGCTTTGGTCATGTTGCTTCTTCTGTCATTGATGAGATTAACCTGAGTTTCAGATAAAAAATAATAATGAAATATTTATCAGTTATTTAATACGGTTGAAGAAAACTCTAGTATAGGGAATGCAACTAATTTTGAAGTACACCAATTCTATATGTGATCAATCAATGACTTAATCCATAGAGATGTCATTGTTGTCAGACAATTATTTTAGACCTATGGCAATAGCAGTCCAACAACAGCTTACATATTACAGAACTGAAATACCTAAATTACTTGATACAAATACCAACAATCGTCTACCATCCCGACCTTTCATTATCTAATTATTTAAACAAAAATATATGTTTCATTTTTCCTTCTTTATTGATTTCGAGTTATCTCTGTGGGAATATTACCCTCCAGCTATGCCTACAACTCTAACCGGATAAAGAGTGTTCATGCTTGAAATTTAATATCTAAATGTACAATTTACCTATCATAAATATACTTATTCATCGTGTACCAGTATCTATGTGTAAACTCAACCCAAAATATCGATTTGACTCCAACCAACTGGCTTCAAAATCCCAGAATCCACAATCCTTTCTCTCAACCTCTCTACATCCTGCCACCTCCCAGCATCGGTATAAACATTGTCAGATCCTGAATTTTGAAATTACATAGAAATAGTACTGAGTTGAGAATTTTGTCACATATGTAATGAAAATTTGCCACACCATGGCTGCTGGACTTGATAGTTGGGCTTACTATCACTTCAATTTTTTTTTTATTTAGTACTGATCAATTAATGGATTTGAACCCGGTGAATTGTTGCACTCTGTCAGAAATTTTGGATCGCCCCTGTCCGAAGCTCGAAATTGCTTTGCTTTGTCTTGCCTTGTTTGCCTTGTGTATCTTGCGTACCTACCAGTGTTTTAAAAAGCAGAATGCGCTCGACAGACGTATAGGGTATCGCCAAGCGACTAATCTTTATGCGGTCAATTAATAGGATTTTTGCGGATGATTTATCGTTCAAGTTTTAATATATAAAATATTAATAATTCAATAAAAAAGATTACTTCATATTTAAGTATATAATATTAACTAATTTAATTTAAGAAATAATTAATAAAATAATAAAAGTTTGAGTTCATAATAGTTTAACAATTTTAAAATTATAGTACTCACATATTTATTATATTTTAATTAATTTCAAATATTAATTGACTAATTAATCAAATTTTGACAACTAATTAATCGATTTAACAAATAATTAAGCATGTTTTTTTTGCCGATTAATTATTTTTATTGGAAAAAACAGATATATCTATAGTCTATACGTAACGATTTATCTACCGCCAACGACTAATCAGATGACTATTCGATCTTAACGGCCAATTTTCAAAATATTAGTACCTACACATATTTTCTTACAACAAATTTGTTAAATTTTATGTTGTTTTTCAAATTGTTAAATCAAGAGAGTCGCACACTATTGATCATTTGTGATATTTTTAAAACGAGGCCGCTTGGTGTTCAGTACGCAAATCAATTGGATCAATTGAAGGAACGAGCGAATCAAAAGATAAGATGGCTGGTACCAGTGGTAGTGAAGCAATTGAGGTGGAATCCGGTTGCGACGACGATCGCATCCTAACCTACGGCGACTCCACTGTGGTCCGGTCCGACCTTCGCATCCTGCGTGGGCCCCACTACCTGAACGACCGCCTTATCCACTTCTTCTTCTGCCACCTCGACGCATCCTTCGGCGACGACGACGACGACGACGTCCTCCTGGTGCCCCCCTCCCTCTCGTACCTCATCGCCAACTACCCCGACCCCGCCTCCCTCGCCGACGTCGTCGCTCCTCTCAACCTCCGAGGCAAGGCGCTGCTGCTCTTCCCCGTCAACGACAACCCCGACGTCACCCTCGCCGAGGGTGGCTCCCACTGGAGCCTCCTCGTCTGCCACGTTCCCTCCCGCCTCTTCGTCCACCACGACAGCAGCGCCCGCCTCAACGCCATCCATGCCCGCTCGCTCTATCTCGTGCTCCGCCGCTTTTTCGCCGATGCCGATGCCCCCTTCCAGTAATCTTCTCTTCTCTTCTCTTCTCTTCTCCTCCTATTCCTTTCCTATCTCGATATCTCATGTTGTATGCTGATATGTTGATTGATTATCGAAATGAAATTAATTAGGTATCAAGAGGGCCCCACACCCAGGCAAACTAATGGCTACGACTGCGGCCTTTTTGTACTGGCAATAGCCAGATGTGTCTGTCAGTGGTATTGCAAACTTAAAAACAACGAATTACCAGATGGACCTCACAAGTGGTTTGATCTCTTAACTGAGCAGTTGAACGCTGATAAGGTGCATCAGTTGCGAGCTGAATTGCTATCACTTGTTCTGAACTTGATGCAGCCAACTCACTCTTAACAAAAAGTAAGCTTGTCAAGTTCTTTTATTTTTCTTCTGCTTTCATTGCATGCTGTAGTTTTTGTCACAGTCTAAACATACCAAATCTGAAATAACAAGCAAATAAATGTCATGCTAACATTTATGCGGTCAACTAACATTTTATTCTGGCTATTTGGGTCTGCTCTTTTAATGCAAGTATTGCACCATGCTTCTGCCGATTAGGTCTGATACTCTTATGGGACATGCTTTGTTACTGTAGCAGCAGTCAAGTTCTGTACTATTACCGACTGAGCTGGCTGATAACACCTCTAGGGTGATGCCGCCAAATTCTTTTCAATACTGATTTTGTTAGTTATGAACTTTCTATTTGCTTCTTACTCATGACTCGTACAAACTTGTCAGTTTACTTTATAATAACTAAACTTAATCTATGAAGTACTGTTTAAATTATTTTGTTTTAACATACCCCCACATATTTGCTGCTTTTCACTAGTATCCTTAGCTGTCTGCTAATGTTAAAACTTTGAACTTGTAACCACATTGTTTACTTGTTTCTGGCAAAATCAGTTGCCCCCTGTGATAAAAAGTTTTAGTGGTGTGAAAATATCAAATTCAATTTTAAATTATTTTCTCAGACATCACATCAAATCTGCTGCGGGCCCCATGTCTAGGTATTTTATAATTTTATTAATTTATTACTAACATTATACTTCAGCTCCCAAGTTAAGCTTATGTGGTTGCTTCCTTCTAACTTACCTTTTCACACCATGAAGCAAATAGTACCAAATTCACTCAATTCATATGTCACTGCATCATGGGCCCTGCAGTATGAAGCAATTACCAGGTTGGCACCTTCCAGCTGTTGCTTAGTTGTGCAATTGTTTATCTTGTTCCCAAAAGACTTTGTAGTCTATTTCTAGGTCAACACAGGGTGATTCAGCTTCAGCTTGATTAGCAAGTAAGAAAGTTCACTTTTACGCTTTTTTCTTTTAGGGCCCACCGTACTCCTATACATTCCCCACCCCCTTCCCAGCATCCCTTCTCATAACACACACACACACACACAGACCCCCCCTCTCTCTCTCTCTCATGGAAGGTTACCGTGTTCCCAGCTATGCAACCTTTGGCAAGGCTAAAGGGATACCTTATCCTAGGAGGGGTCATATCAAGCTTAGGATCTTCCAAGAATTGATCAACGCCATTAAATTCCTAATTAAGCGTGTGCCTAAAAGAAAGTTTGAAGAGAAGAAGCTGAAACCCTAACCTGTTTGTCACAGTCCATTTTAAAATTATTGATTGGCTACAAAATCCACTTGATGTATTACTTATTACCAAGAAAACAGAGCCATCTTTTTGTTTTTTTTGGAAAGAAGATGGCTTTCTGTATATTTCTGGTATGTTTTATGTCAGGTGGTCTTTGTGGTGTGGTTGGTATTTCATCTCTCTAGTGTGCCTTTTTAATGCAGTACAAGGCAGAGTATACCATCGATCTGGTCTTAGTATGTTTCTGTATTTCTGATATGGTTTATGTCAGGCAGTATTTGTGGTATGGCTGGTATTCATCTCCCTTGTGTGCCTTTTTAATGCAGTACAAGGGAGGGTATTATACCGACAAATAGGTCTTATGTGTTTGTATTTCTGGTATGTTTTATTGCAGGTAGTATTTGTGGTGTGGCTGATATTTCATCTCTCTAGTGTGCCTTTTTAATGCAGTACAAGGGAGGGTGTTATATTGTTAATTAGGTCTTAATATGTGAACTGTTAGTTTTCGCAGGTCCAATTAGTTTCAGCTTCCTTTTGTTTTTCCTTTTTGTTCATCAGTTCTAGATAGAGTAAGATTGATTATTATGTGCCTCTGATGGTTGCTGTTGTTTTTTTTTCCGGGAAGCATCAGAGAGGACTTTATGTTAGAATCACTTTATGGTCATATTAAATTGTAAGAAGTTTGATGTATGTTTTTCTATTGGATTGCTAAAATAAACATTTCTACTTTCTGTTGCTTCTGTGGTGTCTTTAATTGTATCTGATGTTAAAATATGGGATTCTGAAAAAGTATACAGCTCTGTGTACTTGTATGTCACTGTCTCTGTACTGTTTAGTCTCAGAATGCGTTTTTACTTGTTATTTCAAACAAAGTGGTATTCCTATTAATTGCTGTTTTTGCTTCGACATAATTTCACATTTTAGTTATGGTTTAACAGAAAAACGATGTAAATATGTTATACACGGTTCTATTTCAGGAAAAATTCAACACGGTTGCGTGTGCATATCATCTGCGTTGCTGAATGAATGAATGAATCTAGGTAGATATGATCTGGCCATGGAATCAATTCATTCACGCTAGCTACTTTGTTTATAAATTGACTCATGGGAAGACTTAGATTTTGAACAGGATCATTACTACTCTCTATATATCATTCTTCGAAGTTGGGAATGAACAGTGCATTTTTTTTTTAAGCAGTTTTTTTTTTTTGCGCAGGGTCTATTCTTGCCCAAAGAGCTTTTTTGCACGGGGCCTATTCTTGCCCAAAGAGCGGCCTGGGTATGGGGAAAGAAGATATCAAGATAGATATCTGGAAGTCTTTTATTCTACTTTTTGCGATTTTTTATATTTCTGTCTGCATATTTTTTCGTATGGTTGATGTGTTGTACTGTTCATTCGCAACAGTGCGGAACTTTTTTTGTCGATTTCTTCTACCGTTCGCTGTGTATTTGTTCGGATGGTTAATGCGTATTCTCTGTATTTCGTCTTCTAGTAAAGATGACAGTGTCATCGCTTCTAGTAAAGAAGACACAGACACAACCAAACACGAATCAACATCAGAACCAACAAGACAAAAATAGAACAGTTCAATCATCAGACCAAATTCTCAAAATTCAAGATACGGGACGCTAAACGAAGGTCCTACTGATATTTTTTCCTCCAATTGATCCACACGCTCTCTCGTCACTATCATGTTTCCTCTGTCTCGAGTATGTCTTGACAACCCCTGAACATTCTGAGGAATAATCAAATTAAGTTGTTTATGGCACTGGTTTTATGATGTGGCCCATTATTTCAACATTTTTTCTTTTCTTTTCTGGATGCCTTGTAAACATGTTTGTTGCTCGGGATAAGATATAGTATAACTATAAACTACGAAGTGAAAAAAAAACAAAAATACAGAAGAATCAGAACTCAATGAAATAAGAAGGTACAATACAAAACTAAAAAGAAAACGAAGAAAAGTGAAGAAAGTAGTCACTCTCTAAGCTACATGAAATATTAAAATATAATCATGTCTAAGAGAATCTGTTCTTTTCTCTGATGCACACAAATAAGTTGAATAAGTTGAAAAACAAAATAATTTTGCACACAAATTAGTTGAATAAGTTAAAGTAGCACACAAATATGTTGAGCAATCAACTATTGATGAATTTATTCCGAGATGTAAGAGACAATTCTCTCATATTAGAATACAAATCACTAGCTACTACAACAGTCAACAGGTATATATGCAACTGGCAGCTAGCAGTTGTGATAATGTATATTGGCACATACAGTTGCAAACTTAATTAATAATTAAAGATCAATGACCATTTATTAATTATTGGATTATGGTTGACATTGTTGTATGCATTCGGATTGCGTTGACCAGCAATACTGTGGTTGAGATGCAGCACAACAATAACATGTTCCCGAATCGCAGTCACACTTGGTGCAAAGTGTTGGAATATTAATCTTGCTGCTGCCATTTCTTGTTTCTAATTCGGTACCTAGTGGTGAGTTACCACACCAATTTTGAATATCCATATTGCTTGCATTTATTCTGACTCCTTGCACCTGTACCACTCGTCCTGTAAATTCAATTCAGTACCAATAATTAAAAACAGAATGCATCCAAGATTAAATTAATATATGCCATACATCTCATTTAGAAAATTTCATCACGAAAAGAGGCATTTAATTATGATGACTAAGGCATTATCTAATTCAATTCAATTTAATAGTTCATAGTTGTGTATCAAGTGTCAAGAAGGCTATTCTTTTCTATGGTGGTCGACATTTAAAAGTAATGAATACAGATGCACGGTACAATGTGTTGCAACAATGAGAGTTTTAAATCCTTACAAAATAGCATTGCTCTCAGAGAATTAAGTTTCATTGCTACCAAAAATATTACCTTCACTCATGCAAAGAAGACAGCTGATGACAAGAACAAAACCTAGAAAATGCATCTTGGCGTTCATCTTCAATTTGACAATGAACTTAGTTGAAGAGCAAAAAGCTAGGAACAGTGCTTTTATACTTGAGATATGAAAAAAAAATAGATTTAGTATATCTTTGAAAATATATATTTAGAAGATATACTCATTGTTCATTACTAATATTGTAACCTAGTACTTGTGGAATGTGTATCAGATAATTAATGTATTTCACAATTTTTAGATACACTGAATATGTACAAGAACTTTTGTTGTTGGTGTTATGAATTAAAAACAAATCGTTGAATTGTTGTATTGTACCTGTTAGCTTCATGATTTGAATGATTGGTATTGTTTTGTTATTTGATTTGCATCATTTTATGGATCATTTGAAATGAAATATAAAATTGTCTCTCATCTAGGCAGAAAATTAAGATCTTCCGTGCGCCGGATTAAATTAGATGATAATAAAATGTTTTACTTCCACATCATTGATTTCCAATTAGATGATAATAACAACCAAATACAATAACATTGATAGAAATAATCGAGTAAATTTAGCTTCATACATAGACCTCCAAACAAAATTCAAATGGATTGATCACGTGAAAACAAGAGCTTCAAAACCTCTCGCTCAAATTTCATATGGCAAAAGGTAAATTTCCTGAACCAAACGGTTTCTGTGTTGGATTCTTTCAAGTCTGTTATTTGTAAACCTGTTGACACATTCTATAAAAATGATTCAGTTGGATCTTTGTAGATTAAATCATTAGTCGCACCAAAATCGGAAAAGCAAAGAAAGTGAAAGATTTATAAATCAAACCTTCATAACTAATATAATATCGAAATTGTTGGCGCACATAATACAATCCATCCTGCTACCAATATTTTCACAAATTCAAAATCTACTTTTCTGAAAGAGCATAGTCTAAATGTCTAATGGAAATTTTTTCTTGTGGCTGGGGAATCCATTGTCATACATCACTAGTTCAAAATACCATCGGATCGGTTGCCTTGAAAGTAGACTTTCAAAAGACTTTTTACAATGTATGTATCTTGGTATTTTAACTTAAAACCCTTCGGTTTCATCGTCGTTTGTCAAAGTGGTCTCAGACAGCAGCAGCATGTAACCTCTGTCGCCTCTATTTTTCACACCGGCAGAGATTAGCATTACCATAGGTTGTATAGTACAAAACCTGGTGCCTTATCAATTAGCAGACGACACCCTGATTGTCTCACATGCTCACCAACTGAACTTAACAATAGCCAATAGGTAGTGTGCTAACCTATTATTATGGCAAGCTGACGGGTTAACCATCAATACCGGGAAAAGCATTTGCATTTGTATACGATAGCTAATACCTAGTAACATGAGATTGGTGGTACAAAACAAAACAATTTAATTAGTTAAGCGTTATTGAATTAATAATAATGAACAAAGCAAAGGTAGTATTAGAAAGGATAAAGGAAGTGGAGTGTAGATTGGTTATTTCATAATTTCAGTATTAATTAATTGTCTAATTGAAACGTGCATTACATTACATTACATAGTGTATGTACCATTCGTTATTGAAAATATGAGATGAGATGAGATGAGATGAGGTGAGACGAGAAAGGAGGTAAAGAGAGAAGATCAGAGTTTGCTCTTGAGATTTCCAAACAAAGAATGGCGACCCTCGGCAACTACCTGACCGGTAGCTTTGTTCCTGAGGAGCACGTGGGTGCCGGAGTAGGCTCCCTTGTGACCCAACACCCTTGATGTGATTTCGAGTTGATCCCCGAGCTTGGCGGGGGAGAGGAAGGTGATGTTCATGTCAACGGAGACCATGGTGCGGTAGCCCTCGGAATTGATTGCCGCGAATCCCACCTCGTCTACCAGATTGGCGATGGCTCCAGCGGCCAGCTCCCCGCGGCCATCCTATTTACTTGAAGACAAGACAAGACAAGACAAGACAAGACAAGACGACATTACTTGGTTCAAGTACTAGAATAAGAACTCAGAATTTAGAGATTAGCAATCAGGGATTTGATGAAGGGAGTTACCGTGAGGCGAGGGGGCACGGTGAAGGAGCAGCAGAGAAAGCCCGGTCGGATGAGCTCCACGTGGATGCCTCTGACGGAGAAGCCCTCGTAGAAGCTGCCTTCCAGGTGTTGTCTGTGGGGCCGCACTGGCAGAGCCTCCACCGCCTTCGCTTCCTCCTCCCCAATTCGCAGCGCTTCTCGAGCCCTCTCCATTCCCTTGTTCTTTCTTTCTTCTCATTCCCATTCCCATTCCACTACAAGTATTTTCATTCCTCTCTTGGGAGTTGGGCCTGGCCTACCGCCTAATGGGCCGGGCCTCGCTCTCTTTACTCTTTCCAACTCGAATCCAATTATGATTCATACTAAATATAACAACAACAGTCTTCTCAAATTTCACTATTTATTTATTCTGCTAGCTATTTTAAACATCTTAATTTCTACTTTGATATTTAAATTTCTAATTTAACTTTCGATGTTTTTATCATTACAAGAAGTTTCTAATTTCAATTTCCGAATATTATATCTAACTAAAAAAAAAGACAATTCTGCTATTTTCGACCATGACTTTCAATTATTATTAAATTAGACTGCTAGATATTAAAATCTTGCAAATTTTGTACAGTCACCAGCTTGGATTGTGTACCCATCTAATTTTATTTTCAATAAAGCTCTTCTTGATTCCTTGAAATTGTTCACCCATCTAATTTTTGGTTTTGCAGAGAATTCGCAAGTTGTTCTTCTTTCTTCTCAACAATTAAACCTGTTGCGAAGTCCAATTCCTTGAAATTGTTCTTTACTTGTCAGAAAATGAATTTTGATCTACTAGGTCTAGGTGTTTAAGAAAAGAAAAGCTTTGTAATGGACTCGTACGTATTTCCTTTTCTTTTAGTCAGGGAAAAAAAAAAACAAAACATAGCCTACAGTCTACCATTAAGCTTGTATTCCTTACCATGGCGAATTGGTCATAGCTCCCTCCTGACTTAATTGCTTAGGCGCATTGCAAGTATTCTTCCAGTCCAAGATTATCACCGATTTGGTGCCGTATGTCAAAATTGGGGTATGGTAGCCAAAGAAAAGCGCCACTCTCCAGCTCCACTGATCCCATGGTTAGCACTAGCTAGGAGAGGAACAATATACAAGGAGACGCGGGTTTTAGTTTTACAACCTCTCAGAAGGCCGACATTACTACCTCGATGTCCCCGAGTTGCACGGAAAGGTCCTTTGTGGCTCTTCATACGGCTGTGATCTTGTCAATCCATCTAGGCAGTGCTACGACCTTCCACCACCGCCTCCTTATTGTGACAACTTCTTTTGCCATGAGTTCTTACATCCCACGTTATCTTGGAGAAAAGCATTTCAATGAAATGTGGCGTCGATTGATCCTGAAGGGTGTCTTAGATTATGATCCGAGTGAGAGAGATCGGATTTCACGGCTGTGATCTTGTGTGGTGAAGACGGTTTATTGGCCTTTTGGAAACCAGGTAATATTATCTGGACAGTGGTTGATTTAAGGTAAATTTATATACAACTTCCATGCACGTAGAACTAATAAATCTGATCTAATGAATATCTAATCTGTGCATTTAATAGAACAAAAAGAGATGGGAGTTCAATCGAAGAAGAAGAACAACAAACATTAAAAAATAAATGAATACATATACCAGCCCAATTATATAATTTTATTAATTAATTAATCAGCTGCCAACACCAGCAAGGATTGCAACTACTAATGCTTAAATCTACCACCTATAAATTACGCTTTACATTCTTAATCACTGATTCTCTTTGTATTTAAGATGATTTTCACACGTTTGGCAAAAAGAATATGGTTTTATCATCAACGATATCATAAATAATTAATTTGGCGGCTAATAAGATTTAGACTCTTTCGAGCTTTATGAGTGACTTCTCCTGTAGGTGATGGACCGGAGAGGTAAGGTTCTTAAAATAAAAATAAATTTTGGTTTATAGGAAGATTTTAATATAGAGATCACATTGAACGATTTGGATCTACCGTTTGAATTTTAAATTTTTAAATTTGAG
Organism: Eleocharis quinqueflora; assembly: GCA_964058865.1. NCBI lineage: Eukaryota > Viridiplantae > Streptophyta > Magnoliopsida > Poales > Cyperaceae > Eleocharis > Eleocharis quinqueflora. Next base: position 22,258 of record CAXKVX010001056.1, read on the forward strand.
CGTGATGTCAAAATCAATTTTGCATTCGTAATGCGCCATACTATTTCTCTCTCTCTCTCTCTCTCTTTTTCTCTATATATATATATTAGTGTTAGTTTTGCCAAGCTAGCAAAAAGGGGCTAGCCATATAAGCAGCAAAAAACATTCTAAAAACATTGTTGTTCTATGACGGGTATTACCAAAAAAATGGTGTAATTAAAAGTATATATTACACCGAGTATCAAGTTATATCAAGTTATCAATGCGCTGGCGAGTAAAAAATATTAAATCTTTTATGTCGGATATTAAATAATAAAAGATGCTGTAGATTGCCTGAAGAAAAACGAAGTGCTCCTCCAATCTCTTCGACGGATTTTAACTTAAATTTTGCAACCCTTGTATTAGCAACTAAAGATAACTGATGCATAAGCCTTAAAAGATTCGGTGTGGCAACCGTTTTTTCTGTAGTGTAAGAAGTTAGAAGAAATATTAGAGGTGGCAGAACCCGACACGACCAGACAAACTCGCCCGACCTGGAGTAGCCCGATATGACTCGAAAATGACCTGATATTAGATGACCTGATACCCGACCCAACATGTTTTGATATAACCTGAAACCCGAAAAGACCCGACATGAGATGACACGATACCTGACCCGACTTGATTTGATATGACCCAAAATTCGAAAAGACTCGACATCAAATCACCCGATACTCGACCCGACCTGAACCGACAAGACATGAAACTCGAAAAGATCCTAGATCAGATGACCTGATACCTGACCCGACCTGGACTGACATGACCCAAAATCCGAGATGACCCGAGATCACATGACCCTCTGACCTGACCCGACCCGACATGACCCGCACTCTGAGATGATCCGACACCAAATGACCCAATTCTCGCCCCGACTTTACCCGAACATAACAGATCAAAGACCTGAGATTAGATGACCCGACATCCACTTCAATATGATCTACAATAAGAGAACCCGATATTCAAGCACATCCAAACCCGAATGATATAACGAAAACCCAACCCGAACCCGGAAGGCTCGAAACCCGAGAAAGACTTGACAAATGCCAACGCAGGATGACCCGAGACCTGACCCGACCATACCAGATTTGATCAGACCCGTGACCTAATAATTTTTTTAAGGCGATTCGAACCCGAAACCCGAAACCCGAAATCCGAAATGAGATACTTGAAACCTGATCCAATTCGAACCCGAAAGACCCGAAACTTGAGAAATACCTGAAACTAGATAATTGGAATCCGACCCGATCCGAACCCGAAAGACCCGAAAGTTGAGAAATACGTGAAACTAGATAATTGAAATCCGACCCGACCCGACTCAGAACCCGAAAGACTCGAACCCGACAAATACCAATGCATGATGACCCGAGACCCAATCTGATAAGACCCGTGACCTTATAATCTTTTGAAATCAAACTTATCCGACCAGCCCGATTTACCACCTCTAAGAAATATATACTTAGAATTGAAATGAGCATTCCATGAAAAATATCTGGATATTAGAAGTTACATAAATAGAGGTGGCACGTTGTCAAAGGTTGTAATCAAACGAAATAAGCAAGAAAGTGTTCAACAAAAATAAAGTTCCAATCAATCTAATCTCTTCTGTTCTCCATACAATTCACGTATTTCATCACCAAAGTCAATTAACGACAATTAGCTACCAAAATTTACCAACAAGGCAACAATGCATATCGATATTAATTGACATCCAGAAAGAATCTTTTTCTTTCACAGGAGCATCCCTATCCATTGCATGCCAAAATTGGCAAGAAAAGGACTTCTTTATATAAACCCTAACCTACTTTCGGTGCTCAAAACTTTTTATTTTTCCGGCAAACATTCTTTAATCTATAAAAGAACAAACTTTTTGATTGATAGATTAACTTAAATTTTAGGTACAATATCGACCTGCACCCAACATGGACAAAGTAACTCTTAAAAGAACAAAAAAAAGAAAACAAGATTTTAAAAAAAGCAAACAATTACATGGGGAGAACTAGTTGGTATCTTAAAAAAATTAAATAAAAGTTGCGTCTCATGATTTTTGACATTTTTTTCCCTTTTTTCTTGATCGGTTGTTGGTTTTCTCCTAGATTAAATTAAAGGTCTAATTAAGCAATGGCCAGAGTTGATCTGACGAGCATCTGCAAATCCTTTCTATGCTGTTAATTAATCTGAAACATCAAATGGATCATTATCGGATGAGGCAAACCCTAAACGAAGAAGTATGAGATGCCAGCAGAGCAGCTCCGGCCACTTGCCTGAAGAAGAAGACCTAACACAACTTATTATAACATGGAGCTGTTTACAATACTTTGCCAGGAAGAGGAAGATCCAACAGTACTACTCCAGTAGTCTCTCGCCGACTCCAAAGCAAAAGCATTTCCCATTCCAAGCCCATTTCCGGTCCCGCTTACATTCTCGTTTCCATCTCCGCCTTGTTGGTGCAACTGAAGGCCTCCATCCAAGGCCGCTTTACAAGAATTGCCACCTTGCACCATCAAGCTATCACTTCCTGAGACTGTGCCACCTGCATCTCCACTCTCGACGGAACCACCAGCTGCACCACTCACACTTGCACTACCATCAAACGCCGGAAGCACCATCTCCTGTCCGGTCCCTTGACCAACTGGACCCATCACATTTGCATTACTACCACTTGCGCCATAGCCATAGTAGAAACCCTGAAACCCGCCACCTATGGAAGTTGCACCTCCAGTACTGTTGGTAGGAGCATTGCTATGATTCTCCAAAAAACCACCACCCCGTAAGATATCAAGGAAACAACTAGGGTTTGCGTAACCTTCATGCAATGCAGGGACACTTGGCTTTGCAAGATTGCATGCAAAGGCAAGTGACAAGTCGCTTGGATCATATGTTAAGCCTGAATGCTGTGATACTGGTCCTGGTGGCAACAAAGGGGAAAGCAAAGGATTAGGATTAGGGTTGGAATTAGGGTTTGTGTTGGAGACAATGCTTCGGGGGTTCTCTTGAACTTTCTTTGGAGTCGGCGAAGAGTTTCGAGGGGAAGAAGATGCTCGTTTGTTTTTGCGGCACCCTCCACCAACTGGAACATTCCGGAGGGACCCGCCTTGAGTCCAGTATCGGCGGCAACCCTTGCAGAAGTACCTGTGTGTAAAGGTAAAGAGTTGCAAAAATGCGCAGTCAGCATTTTAAGTAGGAATGTAGGATATTGCCAAATATATTCAGAAATTATATTGGAGCTAGCATTATAGTTCGCAAATTTCTTTTTTCTTATTTTGCCAAATTTCCTTGGAAGTTGGAAATGTATTTTGTGGACTGCACCCATTATTAATTAGGACATAATTTTTAAGTATTTAAACTTAAAAAATCCACTATAATATATTCATGATTGTTTAAATCCTCTGTGATTAATTGTTTTTTTTTTACTGCCTACGTACATTATGTATGTGGTTTTGACACCTACACCAAGATAATTGTACTAATTAAAGCAGCTGTGTCATTAAGACTAGCTCACAAAATATTAGATGATGAAATTGATGCTATATAAAGATTAATTTCCTTAGGCACATATGGCATTTGCCTGTATATTTAATACTAAACATAAAAAAGGATTTGATGACAACAAAGTTGGAAAATACTAAGAACTTGTATTAATCAAAATTCAAACAAATTAATCAATTTGCATTCCTAAATACTGGATTGAAGTGTTCAGTAACTTGCTGTTTTTTTATATGATCAGTTATTGTGATGTGTGCATGTACATGAGAAAATGTGTGTTAGGAACAATCAAAGACATACTCAGTCAATTGAGGTTATCTTACTAATTAAAATATTTTAAAATAGTATTATATGCACAGTCAGTATACATGTTTGCAAGAAGTAAAAAAAAAAAAATCACTCAAGGTTATCCTGCTAATTCAAAAGCTCATTTAAGTAGTAATTCTATGTATGTACAAAAATAAGAGCAACAAACACTGATAAAAGCAACGTGACCTTACTAATTTAGAACAGATATATAAGAGCTATGTCGATCAATTCATCACACATACCTTGGTTGTGAAAGGCTATAGTTGTTGTAGTAGCAAAACTTAGTATTGGTCGAGTCGCACCGAGGGCACTTTAGGGCTTGGTCAGGGTGGGGCCTAGGTTTCTTTGGTTGGTCACTCTGATGCTGTTGGTGTTGCTGGTTTTGCTGGTTTTGCTGCTGCTGGTTATCAGGGATCTGATTTTGTGTTATCTGATGATGCAAGAGGTGGCTAGGTTGTCGAGTGTTAGAACTTGAGAATACTTCCTCCAATGATTGGCTAGCCATCAGCTGCAAGAGAGATTGAGAGAGAGATTTAGAGTTCTGAATACAACAAAAACTTGTACTTGAGAAAATAAGAAGCAACTTAACACAATATAATTCTAATTATCTGTGCTCCTAGCTAGCTAGGAACAAAGATGACAAGTGAATGTTTCATAATTACAATGTCATATCCTTGCCTCCTCCCAAATATATATAGTTGCAAATTTGTATATCATAATTCATTTTCAATCTTCACAATAATACAAAAAGGGTGAAGTTATGGTGCTTGAGCATCTGAACCATTCAATGTGCATCGAGTTTCGATGTGCACAAATTTTTACGAATCTTGATGCGCATCGAAGGATGCAGATGCGCAAGCACGATGCATGCATAAGCACCATAGTTTTACTATTACAAAAAATTTGAACAAAGTATTATTATCTTTCTTATAGTTAGGGTTAATGTGAATTTCACTGGCAAGCAAGAATTTTTTATGATTTTTCTGGAGGAAATAAGGACCATGAACTTGGTTTAAAAAAACTGCAACTATTTTAGGAGAGACCTTGCAAGAATACCTCCATCCTACTCTCATAATTATTTCCTTCATAAGCAAAACTAGATTAACAATTAAAGTGTGGCATACATGCACTACAAAGTACAATCAAAAGCATGAATGCTTGGTAATGATATATAGTTGGTTAGTTATCAGTTGAAAATTAATTGAAGGGAAATTATGAGTTTAATTAAAAGTATTGAAAGGCACATTTAAGGAAGATCTTGGAAAGCCACAAAATACTTTAATGTTAAAAGTTTTTTTATCGTTAAAGCACGGATCAAGAAAAGATAAACAAAAGGAAATAAAATTTCATACATAAAACTCAATTGTCAAAAGTTTCAAAATTCTTTTCTATGTAAGAATGTCACAGGAGATGGGGGGAAAAGAAGAACACCCTTTATTTCTCTTTAGATTTGTACAAAATCAAATATCTACACATAATTTGAAACGCGGATCAGGATTATGGGCGTACCATCTAAATTACAAAAATTCCTAGGGGAAAAAATATTGAAAATTGTATAAAAAAATATATATATTCAACTTTTCTATAAACCCTAACCAAGGAAAATATTTTTACAAAGTTATTGGAATTATAGAATCATCAAACGAAAAGTAGCGGGTTGGCAAGTTGCTGTTGATCATAAACAGAGATCTGGAAACATCGATTGAAAAAGAAAATATGAAAACGAAAACAAGAAAGGTATATCTGAAAAAAGTGAAGTTGAGATCTAATAGTTTTACGGAAGAAAAACTACCAAATTCACAGTTTTCTTAGAAATCCATTCTGTAGAAAAAAATACAAAAAACAAAAGAAAAATCAGGTAAAGAAGTAACTTTATGTAAAAGAAAGACCAAACATTGCATATTTGCTTCTGTTTGTGTATTATGTACCGTATGTATATGTTGTTTTGTACCTGGTGATGTACACCTGAGATCTCCATCCATACAACAATCCAAAGCTTCTGGTGTGTGTGTGTGAGAGAAAGAGAGAGAGAGAGCTAGTTCAATAAATGACAGAAGAGGAAAAAAAAAAGGAAGGAGAGAGAGAAAGAGGGGTGATAGTAAGAGAATTCGTATCATCTGAAATTACAATAGTTGTCCGCTTCATGATTCTCAACGCTGCTACAGCGTTTTTGACATGTCCGCACAGTAATTGCTACAACGCTGCTACGGTGGTCACTCAGTAAAATTGTCCATTTTTCCCTGAAATTTCTGACCATTCCAGAAAATATGGATTCATAGTAAGAATCGTACAGGAGGCTAGAAGTGAATAGTGAAATTAATGATGGGTTCCGGTTCCGACCTCTCTTGAATTTTTTTTCGTTTATCCTTAAAAGAAAAGAATAACAAGTATATATCTGGTTAGAAAAAATTGATAGCGTTATGTCTATTTTCTGCACGTCGCGTTCACAAGTGTTATCTGAACGCATTCGTTCAAAAATCCAAATTTTCAACTAAAAAAAATTATAAGTAAAGTTGGAAATGTCAACACAGAATTTGAACATTCACTACTACAATTTTGGCATTTAAAACCGATCAAATATGACCTTTAAAACGGATACATGACGACATTATAGATGGGACTATTAAAAGTTCATGCCACCCGTTTTTAAATGTTAGGTTTTAACACCGTACATCAATAAAAGGTTGTTGTTAAAGATAATTTTAAAATCAGACTTTAGTAAAAGGTCGGTGTTAAAGATATATTTTAAACTGGATCTTAGTAAAAAGTCGGTGTTAAAGATAATTTTTAACAGCGGACCTTACTAAAAGATCAGTGTTAAAAGTTCTAAAAATAAAAATAAAAACGAAACTATTGCTGCATGCGTAACAGCTATGATGTGACAGATTGACAGATATTTTTTTGCAGATATTGTTGCACTAAACTCATCTCTTGTTTGATAATTTGCAAAACAAATAAGTACATACCTTACACATGAGTTTTGGTGAAGATGCAGGTTAAAACAAGTACATACTGATGTCATACATGCTCAAGCATGCCCTAGACAAGTCAAGACATGTTTAATACATCAAGGAATGACTTCACAATGCCAAAAAGTGCACAATGTTACCGTAACGCACTAGAACCCGTCACAATGGGTTAACAGCCCATCATAATGGGTGCCCAACCCGTCACAACGGGTCAAAAGGAGAAAGAGGCACGAGCAGGATGATTCTTCCGAGTACAACGTTACTATAACGCTTGCCCAAGGCATTACAACGCCTTCCCACCCGTTATAACGGGTTCTCCAAGCGTTATAAAGGATTCCTACAGGATTTGGCCCACATGACAGCTGCACAAGAGAATAAGGGCATTTCTGAAAAGGCACAAGGCGTTACAACGAGTTCCACCATGCGTTATGGAGTTGTTGTAACGCTATAGTCAAAATTGGAGGTTTCAAGATCCCAAGAAGTGCACAGCCTATATAACTGATGCAGAGACGAACCAGCAGGGTATCAAACACCTCCCATAAGCTTCCAAGCATCCAATTAACCACAACAAAGAGCCTAATTCAATTCTCCTCCGGCTACCTAATCTAGAGAGCATTAGGATAGCATATGTTGTCTTATTATCAATCCGAGAACAAACTCTTAGCTAGATTTTAGCATTTGGTGCATCACATTTGTGTTGTCAAGTAGTGCGTTCTTTTGTCCTAGATTGTGTTGTCAATCAGACCTTAACTGTGTAGTGTGGTGTTTCTCCATACATTGGTCTAGGAGACGAAGATTGATTTGTTTGTTTAGAAGAAGTTAAAGATCGGCTCCACACTTTTTAAAGAACACTCGTTTTATAGTGAAATCGGTCCGGATGGAAGATTTTGTTTCGAGAGATCCGTGAACGTAGGCATAGTTGATTGATAGGCCGAACCACGTTATATAGCATGTTCTCTTCTCTTTATTACTTTGCTCTTTGTTGATTTGTGATTTGCTCTATTACTTCTACAAATTGCTTGCTTTAATTCTTGATTAGGTGATTAAGATATAAATGCTTTTAATTTGAAATTGTTGATTGAAAACGCTTCCGCCTAGTAATTTGACCATAGTCTTGCGCTTTAATCCCCCAACCCTAATTCTAATAGATATATCCTTTTATAAAATAAAATTTAGATGAAAGACTTACTATTTGCAAATATGTCCTTTTTATTGTTGTAATATTGTTTCAATGCACGGCAAGACTTACATATTTTTTGCAATTAAACTCTTTGAATAAATGTTTTTGTCATGTTATATGAACAAATTATGTTTAAAAAAAAAGCAAATAAATTCTAAAAATGATTTTGAAAGCAAATAATGCATACTAATTTTATTTCTCTTTTAATTTGCTCCATTTTACCTCCAAATTCATATAGAGAGATAGAATTAAAAAGTTTGATATTTCCTCCAAATTCATATATTTTTTGTTTGATTTGTTGAGAGATAGAGAGAACTGAGAAAAAAAATTAAAGAGATCAGATGAGAGAGAGAGAGAGAGAGAGAGAGAAAGGGGTAGAGACTTATAAAGAGAGAGATGAGAGAGATTCGTGGGATTTTTCTGGAGTGATTTCTGAGCATTGGATCAGTTGGAATGAACACTACAGATTTAAGGAAATAAGGGTGATACATGTGTTACTTTTAAAATCAAACATTAGTAAAAGATCGTTTTTAAAAACCCAACCCTTTAAAAATGAACCTTAGTGAAAGGTCGGTGTTAAAGACCCCTTCCTTTTAAAACTGAATATAGTAAACGGTCGGTGTTAAAGAAAATTTTAACACCGACCTTTTACTAAGTTTCAGATTTTAAAGTTATCTTTAACACTAATTCGCTATTAAAGGTACTTTTTAAACCGACTTGTATATAAACTTCAATTCTGATTTTTTTGATGACCTTTAACACCCAAGTTTAATTAAAATTCGCTTTTAAATGTAGTATTGATTGCTTCTTAACGCAATGTTCAGAAAACACTTATGAATGCAACGTTTGAACACGGAGTATAAACGATGTGTTCCGATAATACTACTTAACACATAGTCTAAATGTAGAATCTGAACGTTGTGTTCACATGTACTTAAAATTTTATTTATTATGTCTCGATTTCTGAACACATGTATTTAGATAACACTTATAAACGCTACGTATTTGTTATTTTTTTTATTTTAGGGATAAGCAAAAAAAATCGACTCTCTTCCCCTCTCTATCCGGTAGGAAAATTTTCATAAAAAATCTATTAATGAGTCAGAGAACATAATGTTTAGAAACTGAACCTTTATGTAAAAATTATATTTCTCTGAACCTCTATGTAAAAATTGCTAAGGACCCCACTTTAGCACTTTGGAGTTTGGACTGCAGAGCACAACAGCTCCCCACTAACTGACGTTACGTTTCATTGTGGGTTTTTCAATATTTTAATGTTCGTAAGACCGTGAGCCTGGTGCACTGGACCGAACCTATGACGGTGGGACTACATGCTTCATTATGTAGAGTTCCGTGTATTTTTTGCCAAAGTGAAATGGATAACAAGTTACAAGATCTTCTATGGCGATTGTTTCTGGAAGTACTGCTGTAGATAATAAAAACACAATTTCAGACAATTATTTACTTAATTAATCTTTTTGATGGAATTATTGGTTTCTTGTTGCAAATAACAAATAAATATGCATATGTATATATTTATAAACTTTCAGAATTTACATAATAATATTTCATAAAAATAATTTACAAAACCATTAAGATCTTTTTACTGAAATCAAGCTGGTTGTCATACATTTTTGAAGTGTGAGAAACAAAAATATCGGTCACATAATTGACACATGAGTTGGCAAAAAAAAAAAGAAATGCTTTGACTGTTAGATATGTATTATATCGTGCTCTCTCTCCTTCTCTTTCAATAACGAAAAATAAACCTTCGGTCATATGACTGATAAATACACTGACAAAAAATTAAACGGTTTGACCGCCAAGCATGTCTTGTGCGCTTTCTCTGTCACTTATTAATCCAAATTTATTATAATTATTAGAAACTTTTGCATGATTTGGTGAATATCAAAAGACTGATTAATTCAATTCATGCATGTAGTATTATTTTTCTATTGTTTTCAACAAAGAATAAAACTTTTAGAACCCTTTAGTTTTTTTTAACTATTTTTCCTACAAATTGAGGTTAGAAGTACTATCTGATAAAATCTTATTGCTTTGTCCTATTAATATGTTTTATAAAATATAACCAAATGTCAAAAAATACTTTTTAAAGTAATTATTGAATGAAAAGTATATACAATCTGAAACCTTTAAATAATTACCATGTAAAAATAAATAGTATGTATGAAAAATTTTTGTATTTTGTAAAGATTTTTATAGAAACTATTGAGGTAATTGTGTCATAATATTTGTTTGACGTCTATATATTTCAATTTTTTTAAAACTGTGTTGATTGGTAAGGTAATATTTTACCCTTATCTACTTGACCGGTTTTGCTTTTCACAAGTTTTCCACGGTGTATTGGATATAAAAAAAATTGTAGAGACTTTTAATACTATTCTTTGAGTCGGGTCTCGGGTGTACGAGTGCTGACAAGTTTCGAGTCACGGGTCGGGCAGGGCGAGATCGGGTCAGGCCTCGGGTCGACGAGTACCGACAACTTTCAGGTCTTGGGTCGGGTCGGGCGAGATCAGGTCGGGCCTAGGGTCTACGAGTGCCGACAACTTTCAGGTCGGGTCGGGCCTCGGGTTGACGAGTGCCGACAATTTTTGCGTCACGAGTCTGGTCGAGAGACATCAATTCGGGCCTAAGGTCGACGAGTGCCGACACCCTTGAGGTCACAGATCGGATCGTGCGACATCAGGTCGAAAACTTTTAATACATGAATTTTAGCCAAAATGACATCATATATTAATTTAGTTTTTTCTATTATTTTCTTCATCAAAATAAATTTATAAGCTGATGAATCAGTATCATTAATTGAAATTTCTTAATTTATTATCTAATTTCTTATTATAAAGTATAAACTATAAACACATTTTTATATTTGTTTCATAACCTGACATCGGGTCGGGTCAGGTTTCGGACTTTTGGTCCACATGTGTCGCTTCAGATTGGATTACGGGTCGGGTCGGGTCAAGTTGGGTTTCGGGCCCACGGGTGTCGCTTCTGATCGGGTCACGGGTCGAAGCAGGTCGGGTCGGGTCGGGTCTCAGGTCCATAGGTGTCACTTCAGACGGGTTGCAGGTAGTGTCAGGTCGGGTCCGATCGGGTCTCGGGTCGTGTTGGGTAACGGGTAACGAGTCATCTCAGATCGGGTAACGGGTTACGAGTCTCTATGTGTCAACCTTTGTCACGTAAGACCGGGTAACGGGTCGTGTTGGGTCGGGTTACGGGCCAACCGTTATCGCATAAGATCGGCTTACGAGTCGTGTCGTGTCAGGTCGGGTCGGATTCGGATTAGTTTGACTTTCTAACAAATCAGATCAGGTCGGACTTGGATCAAGTCGGGTCGAACGAGTTTTCTCGGATTGGGTCGGGTCGGATTCTTGCACCTCTTCATATGACATTCTAGATTCTATGAATACACTAAGTTTTGTGATTGTTGATTTGTTTTGTGGGTAAAGGACAAAGCACAGAATCTATGGTTAGTAGTTTCTTCACAGGCGCACATTCATTCGTTCGTTCATTCATTCATGCATTCAGGTTCTAGTCCTAGCTAGGCCTCATCATCACTTGATTTGGTGTTATTATTACTTATTAGCCATGCGACCATGCCAACACTTCCAAACAGATACCACCACCTTCCACCTCTCTCTCTCTCTCATTTCCTTTCTCCGTTGATTTCTGTGGCAGAAAAAACCCTGTCGCTGTCGTCATGTGTAATTGAAATATTGAATCAAGAATTTATGCCAATTTATTTTGTATTGCCACTGTTTACGCTACATGTAACAGGATCAAAATATAAATTTATATGATTTTTCTAATTATCAGTTGAGTCTAGCCTGATGTGGCACCACACCTGACCTGATCCGGTTCCATCAAATAGGGTCAATTGATCCCATTTTTTTTTAAAAACACTACGATATTAATAATGTTATTATATTTTGATGCAAATTATTGAACGAGTTAGAATTAATCCCCTCACATTCACAGAAGTCAGATCTATACAATATATCAATCATCATACTTTATAAAAATATACACGCGCGTTATGCTACGATTATGAACAAAATATACAAACTCACAATACTGAAATTAAAAAATAAAAATCATGCCTCCGCGCCTTGATAATACAACAACCAGCTGTAAATAAAAATAAAATGTAAATTTTATAAAAATTTTAAAAAATAGAATTACAAAACAAGAAAATTATAGTTATATTGTGCATAAATATATTTTTTTACGTGATAAAAAACACTTTTACGGAAATACTTTTTTAATCGTTAATTTACAATGAAACAAATGATGGAATGAATATTTTTTTTCCTTTTCTCGAAAATGTAGTCTTGATTTTCACGAAAATAATTTAATTTCTCAAATATTAATATTATATGTATCATTCAAATGATTACAAATCGAGCCTCTCATTTGAGCATCGACTAAATCGAATACCTCAACCACTCATATTCTTCCTCCGCCAGGTATTTCTGCAATCAAGAAGACGTGTGGCGAGACGGAGGATCGTGACATCGGTGTTGGTTCGTGCCCTAACTCGTCTCTTCTCTCTCCGTCTAGTAAAGATACAACCTGATGAAGCAAGGTGCAGGCTCACGGACACAATAGAAGAAAATAAATGGAAACCATTCACCCTCCAATTTGGTACCAACATGGTCTATTGCACAGCTTATATATATATATATATATATATATATATATATATTTTAGTTCTGATAGAATTTTGGTAATTTTCATGGGTTTAAACTGGATAGACTTCAACACTTGGCAATGGTAATAGACAGTGAAGAAGCTGAAGTAAAAAAACATGGTAAATCAGCTTTTGTTCTGGCTAACAGATCTCGAGGTGAAATATGTAATTCTCTATAATATAGAAGCTGGTAACAAGTTATTATTTTACTACAGATATTGGTCAAATTTTTTATTTTTATTAGTTATTACCAATGAGCTTCAAATCATTGCAAATGATAAATAATTTACTTGTGCACCAATTTAAGAAAAAAAAATATCATGCTTGCCTAGAAAAATAGAATTTATCATATATATAGTAGAAAAATACATCCAAGTATCTCTCCTACTTCTAACTAAAGAAGAAGGAATGCCAGATTATACTTCCACCAGCATTTATGTCTAGATAATAAGAATGCAAAGAGGAATAAATTTTGTTATTTAAAGAATAGGAGTGATTTGCTACGTTTACTGTACGCTTACAAAGTGCATGTGTTTTATAAGCTCATGAAATATTGATGTTACTGTGAGAAGGAAATTTCAAATCAAAATGCATTTACTCTGCTACATGCATGAGCAAATAGTGAATGAAAAGAAGCAGACAACGATTGAATTGGAGATCAAGGTATTAATGGTACGCACAAACAGAACATAATTAAGAAAAAGAAAGGCAAATCGTGCACCCTTAAGGTCATCGATCCCTTCTTGTAATTTTCTTTTTCTCCTAATCTCCTATTGAGTTTAGAATCAGCTGATACTAGTGTTGTAAATCAAATGGAAGATGTTTTTAAATGTTTTTTTTCTGGTACAAAAATCTGATACCAACGTGATCTAATATGCAGGGGACCAACAACAACTTTGTTTTCATTGATCTGTCTATATAAGAGCATATATGTTCAATTGGTAGATTCAGTGGCAGGGTGAAGTTGAGGTGAGAAGTGAAATGAGTGGAATGAGCTGATGAGCAAGAAGCAGAAGCATGGTGAGCTCCAGTCAGTCTCAGAAAGTAGTGTGCAGTGTGACTGTGTGACTGTGTGAAGAGGAGAGGAGAGGAAAGGAATTCCCATCTCTTGAAATGGTCAGCAGCAGTGGATCCTTCTGCATTTTCATCGTTGCTACAGTTTTGAGTATTGTCCGCATAGTATTTTTGTTACTGTACTAACGAATTTACAACGTAACAGTACTGTCCGGTGACCATTTCGTGACTCCGCATTATTTCGAGAAATACGAATTCAGAGGAGAGAAGGTTCATGTTATCATCCCCTTTAATTTAAATAATTAAAAGAAAGAAAAGCAGAGTGTCTGTGTCTGTGTCTGTGACACTGTGTCCTCGTCTCGTTTATATATATAATTGTATATGTGTATTTTCCATCTTCTATCTTTTTTGCCATGAACTGCGCACGCAGAGAGAGAGAGAGAGAGAGAGAACAAGTGGCTGTTCTATTTATTGATCCATGTCATGCCACCTGCGTGTGTTAAGTGAGATCTCTATCTCTATCTCTATCTCTAGAGAGAGAGAGAGAGGCAGTAGGCGTAGGCCAATGAGTACTGTAGCCAAGACCCAATAAAAGAGAAGAGAGTGTGGGCCCCAGCACTTCACCCAATCCGAGAGGTTTGTCGGTTCTGATCGAGTGGTGCGCCGGTCCTACCTACCTACCTAGCTCGCTACCCATACGGACAATGTGCCACGTAGGACCTATTCCTGTGCTGGGGCTGATGCATCTCTCCCTCTTTTGCTACCCCTTGTTGCATCATATCTTTCTATGACTTGCAAGTTGCAACCAATTTGTGTTGAATGAAATTGAACAGGCCTGAGGTCTCTCACAGACTCACAAATCAAATTTGTGAAAAAATGTTCGCTTCTATCGTAAAAGTAATTAAGTGAAGCTTTTGTATCTTGGTTAATAGTATAATATTGATGCAAATTATCCTATTAGTTTTATTATAAATAATTATTTAGTATTATTATTTGTTTTTAGAACTAGCTAGTATCTAATTATATATGCAAATCAAACATACATAAAAATAATTTGAAACACTAAAATATTTAGTTTAATGTTGTAATCAACAATGGAATCACATATGCAATATGTTAGCTTCACCAAACTTGGTTTTCACTTGGTTAAGTGAAAACAACTTCCATTCAAATACACCCCTATTGGTGCATGGTAGGAGTGATTTATCAAAACGCATTAGGTGTGGTTAAAAGGTATAAAATTGTATTGTATGGATGGAATATTTTGGTAGGCGTGCTAAGAAATGTATGGATGGCCCACCATGGATGGTGACTGGGGTGGGTCCCACAAATGTAAGGCGCCGATTACGAAAGGTATAATTTTGGGGGATCTTTGTTCTCTTTATCTTTTTCTTTATCTTTATCTGTCTCAGTCGTCTCAACCGATGATTATGCGCGCTGCCATTAGTGCCATGCCATCATGACACACACACACACACACACACACACACACCTTAACTGCGCGGCTTTTCATGCATCTCTTCTCTTCTCTGCATGTAAATATAATATAATATAATAGATCTCGTTTCATTGTTAAGGTTGATTGTCAGATAACTAGTGTTATTATGATCTAGGTTGAAGAATATCTCCTGCTAAATGCCTAAATGCATCATATCATATGTTATATTGTTATTTGTTATATGAATATATGATCGATGAAGATGACTGTTTGCTTTCACTGCAACGTCTTCTCCATTTCTACTTAGCGGAAAGACTCCATTTATTTAGTTTATTGTATACATAATAGCCACTAAAGGATCTATATTACTATCATGTATTTATGGATCTGACGATTAAAATAGCTCATTCTAAAGAGTATTATTGTCATTTATAAATGAAAAGGAGCATTAAGTGATCATTGTCAATGAACACATAATTCAGAACGGTGTTTGTTCAAATTAAAAATTCGAGAATTAACTTGTTACAAAAGAAAAATTCAGATGTCCCAAATAGAGTTACCCCTTTTGATTTTATCTTACTTAGCCAATTTTTTTATTTGTACTAAGAACTGCTAAGTAGTTACTATGCCTTCAATAGGTGTTATAACGCCTTATTGGACAGAAATGCATTTTGTTTATTTTGATCCAATTAACTTGAGTTTAAACTTAAATTATCCAAAATATAAAAGCATAAATGATAATATCTATCATATATATGCTCCAGCTGAAGCTTGTTTTGTGCTTCAAATAGCATGATTAGCTTTATCAAAACCTACAAGTAATATCACAAAAATGTTGTTAATTTTGATAATTGTTTTGCAAATTGGAAAATTCAAAAGAAATTGTTTAGTAAAATAATTATAATTGCAAGCTCTCTTTTCAAAAACGACGTATCTGCAATGTTTTTTTTAAATATATTCTTAATTTGATGTAACTTTGGTAAAGATGTCAACGTACAAGCAATTACTTTATGTTGGGAAATTGTCTACATATATAAATATAAATAACTCTCCACATCAAAATAAACTAAAACAGTAACCTAGCTATAAGCTGTAAATCAGGAAATCATGCAAACCAATTAGGAAACATGCACGCTCCAATCTCCCTTATATCACTAGTCGTGATTAGCAAATTATACATAAAAACAAAAATTCAAATCTGTAGACATGGCAGTGCACTTTCCGAGAAGACGAGAAGTGCTTCTCTTTCCGAGAATTGCATCTCACAATTCCGAAATTAAGAGAAATAAAACTACACATAACGAGACGCAAGAACAGAAACAAAAAGGGAAATATATAAGATTAGTTTAACAGTTTCTGAGTGTTTCGTGTAAAACGAGATGCATGCGCGTTCTTTGGCTGTTATAAGCAACTCTTTTCTTATTTTTCTGCTTCTTTTGTTTCCCATACACAGGGACAGAGCTACATGAGGTCAGGAAGAAGCAGCCGTTTCATTTTGGAATTTTTTTTTTTGCAAAATAAGCTTGTGTATTTGTACGATTTGTTAATTTTTTTTTTGCAAAATAATCATGTATATTTAAAAATGTGCATCATTTTGTCCCTCCCTGAAAAAAGGTAATAGATCTTGCCCTTCTCTGACGGAAATTCTGGATCCGTCGTCTCTGCCCATACATACTTGATATTTTGATATGTGAATGAGTGAATCTCATATTTGGCTCAATTTCCCAATGAGAATTAAGATATATTGAAATAATTACAATGGACGTAACACCATTGACAAAATCTAAAATTGAAATTATGTTATTTCTAATTAAATACCTGTTTATTCAACATGTAATTTCAACATGCAAATACTTTTTTTTTATTTTTCTCAATTTATTATCTGTAGGTTTAAATAGGGCTGTACAAGAAACCCATCAACCCGCTAGACCTGTTTATCCCAGCCGACCCGACCCGTATTTTATCGGGTTTGAATCTTACCGGGTTGGTTTCGGGTATTGGTTTGAGAAACCCGTTATTATGGATTGGATCTAAAATCTTCTGAAAATAACCCGTTATACCCATTTACCCGTTTTATATCTCTTCTTTCTATACATGGACACAGTCATTTATTGATTTTAATTACTGCAACCCTAGATCCAAGCGATTTCTCCTCGACTTCTCTCTTGGCCTTGGCGACGCTTCGAGACAGCACACTTTTTCACTCTCGCGACGCCTCGAATGATTGGAATTTGGCGATTTGCTTTCAATTCGCCTCGGCTTCTGATACTGAAATGGTGAAACCACAAGGTGATTGGCGATTTGCCTTCAATTCGCCTCGGCCTCTGTCCTCTGAGGCTCTGATACTGAAACGATGTAACCACAACTCCACAAGGTCCATAACTGATACTCAATCCCAGATCATTCATTATAAAAACTTTTGCATCGCCTATTTTCTTTTGCCTTTTTCAACTCTCTTCTTCTATCTCTATTTGACTATTTGTGCGATTTTAACGAATTACCATTCAAATATCTTATGGCAACCTCAGAGAAACCAGTACCATGCCCACCAGGAGGTCCAAGACCAGCACAAAATGTTTCATGCTCGACAGATACACAGGTACAAATTGATTACATGCTATTATGAAATTTTTGTCTTTGTGTTTACTTAACATTGTTACTGTCAAGTGATCACAGAAAGTTAATCTTGTACAAGCATGTAATAGCATGTTAAGTTACTGTTAAGTGTTAACATTTTCATAATCGACTGTGTCAACACTGTTAAGATTTAAGAATTTGAGATCACAAAAAGTTACTGTGTCAATCATCCTGATAATCGTTTATTTAGACTAGCAATATCAGCAAGAAAGAAATAATTTGTTTTTTGGATTCTGATATATCAGTATATATGTAGGATATATAAGTATATAACACTGGTAATTGAATTATGATATATATGTACTTATGTACTTAAGAAATTTGAATTGCATTTCTTTAACAGGTCAATCAAGAAGTTGAAAATCCAAATAAACAAGAGGTTGCACTTCCAAAGAATGCTACAAGCAACCCAACCAAGCGGCAATGCAACACTTCAAGAAGAGACTCAGAAATCTGGAACTATTTCGAGCACAATGAAGATCCAGTGAACCCCAGGGCTTCTTGCATCTATTGTGACAAATCATATGCTGCTGATAGGAGTCGTCATGGCACAACAACCTTGTGGAATCATTTGATGAATCTTTGTCCGAACTCACCATGTCGAGATGACTCGAAACAGAAGAAACTTTCTTTCGAGCCTCAAGATGGCCAAGTAAGTGCAAAACTCAAAGCTGTAACTTTTAGTTTTGAAGCTTGTAGAAAGGCTCTTGCGGAATTTGTTATGGTTGATGAGATGGCATTTAGGATGGTTGAAGGAGAGGGGTTTAGACGTTTCATAAAAACTGTGCAACCAATGTTTAAAGTGCCTTCTCGTGTTACTGTTAGTCGGGATTGTTTGAAACTTTTTGAAGAAGAAAAATTGAAGCTAAAGAAAGTCCTAAAAAATCAGCGTGTTTGCCTGACAACAGACACTTGGACTTCAGTTCAAAACCTAAACTACATGTGTTTGACAGCACATTGGATTGATACTGAGTGGCATCTGAACCAAAGAATACTCAATTTTTGTGTTGTTCCTGATCATAAAGGGGATACAATTGGCCAAACCATTGAGGATTGTTTAATTGATTGGGGTGTAAGTGGTGTATTTACTATGACAGTAGACAATGCTTCTTCTAACAATGGTGCAATTAATTATTTAAAGCGAAAAACCAAAGATTGGAATGGTACTGTTTTAGGTCACAAGTATCTACATTTGCGGTGTTCTGCACACATTGTTAATCTAATTGTGAGAGAAGGTTTGGATGAGCACTTTGAACCAATCCAGAGAATTAGAAAGGCGGTTAAGTATGTTAAGTCTTCTCCTAAACGGTTAGTTGCATTTAAGAATTGTGTTGAAAAGGAGAAGATCGAGAGTAAAAGTTTGTTGTGCTTGGATGTAGAAACTAGATGGAATTCGACTTATTTGATGTTAGAGTGTGCAGAGAAATTTGAGAAGGCATTTGAGAGGCTTTGTGATGTAGATAGGGACTACCGATCCTACTTTTTTGTAGATGAAGAGACTGTGGACGGAGACGATAGGAGTAACAACAAGGGTAGAGGGAAAGGTAAAGTTGTTTCACCACCAGTAGAAGGAGATTGGGTCAGAGCCAGGTGCTTTGTGAAATTTCTGAAACTGTTTTATGGTGTTACTACACGCCTTTCGGGTTCTTCTTATGTCACTTCTAATTGTTTTTTTCATGAACTTGTTTCAATTCAGACACGTTTAAATCAGATGAGAGAAGGCTGTGATCAGGAGTTAAAATCTGTGGCAGAGGGTATGAAGGTCAAACTAGAGAAGTATTGGGAAAATCTGAGCAATATGAATATTTTGCTCTATGTAGCTGTTGTTTTAGATGCCCGATATAAATTGAAATATGTGAAATTTTGGTTGGAAAAGATGTACCTAGTGAACATGGCAAATGATCTAATAAGAGATGTGGAGTATGCTATGGACAACTTATATGAACACTATCTCAGACAACATGGTGAATTAAACTCTAGTGCTAATGGTGCATCAGTGGAAGATGTTCCCAGTAATTCAAATAAGGGGTTGAACTCTATGGATGTTGATGATGTGGATTATTCTAGCTTTGTAAAGTCTCAGTTTAAGCGTCATTTGATGGAAGAAGAGTCTGTTGAGAAGAAGTCGGAAGTTGCAAAGTATCTGGTGGAAGCATGTGAGAATGGAGATGACAACTCTTTTGACATATTGGCATGGTGGAAGAACAATGCCTCAAGGTATCCAATTCTCTCTCTGGTGGCTAAGGATGTGTTGGCAATGTCAGTTTCAACAGTCCCATCTGAATCAGCTTTCAGCACTGGCGGGCGAATCCTTGATGCCTTTCGTAGTTCTCTTTCACCGAAAACCATAGAGGCACTGATTTGTGGTCAAAATTGGTTGCGTTTTTCGAATATTCGTTATGAACTTCGTGAAGAGATGGAAGATGCAGAGAAGTATGAAATAGCTGCAAAAGGTATTCTTAATATTTTTATTCAAATATTCATAACAAATTAAGAATTGTTTAACTTGGAAGTTTCACATCCACTCTAACTCTGTTTTGTTGAACATAATCAACACCACTGAATTCATCTACAGGGAAAAAAATAGTAACAATTCAAGGCTAGAGCCTAGAGTCTAGAGGTAAGTAATAAACAAATTGTTAAATGTTTCTAAATTATAAGGGTTTGTATGCACTTTATGGTTACTGTATGCACTAATTTCAAATATGTTTAAATTGTAGGTGCCAACTGCCAAATGCTTGATCGTTAGCTAAGGTTTATAGCTTTGAAGAAATTCAGAATTTGAAATAGTTCCAGATTTCTGAGTTAGCTAAATTATGTTATTTGTGATGTTTGTTATATTTGAGATTTTTCAGAATTTGAAATATGTTTGCTATGATACAATTGTTATGTTTATGTTTTATTGATGTTATGCTATCATGTTGACTGTTGAACCATAAGATAATATTTTGTTGTGAACCTTTTGAATTCTGATGTGTAATTTTAACTTTTAAGAAAATTTCATTACTGGCTTGATGGTACATATATATTATTTCTTATGTTGTTATGCAATATTACTAAGAAAATATTCATTGTTGGTACATTAATTTTAAGAAAATATTCATAACCCGTTCAACCCGTTCAAACCGTAAAACCCGCAAAAACCCGTAAATAAAAAAAGTAATGGGTTGGGTGGGTTAACGGGTGGGTTCACATAAAAAAATTTTAAACCGGATATAATTGGATTGGTTTCAATTTTTGAAACAAAAACAGTAAACCGGCCGTTGTACAGCCCTAGGTTTAAACCTGAAAATGAACCTGAAAAGATTCCGCATAAAAATCTTGTGTATTACCACTACACTAGATATGATTTCGCACGAATATTTGTATTTAATGTTACTCATAGTCATTTAGGTTATAATAAACCTATAATGACAAGCAGAAGTGTGATAATTTGGACTTCAATCATGTTAGAATTATTAGAATTACTTCCTAAATATTAGATATTGCAGCTGTGCATTTGACTGAATTTTGAATTAATTTGATCAATTGTTTTTATGAATCAATTTTATTTACCCCTCCATATACTAATTGGTTACGGATTTTGAAAAATACTATTTCGTTAAAGCTTGACATAATTTCATAAAAAAATTAATCTCAATTTGCATAAAACTCTATATTATAATTTGAATAAACGGAACTGTGAAAATAAATTGTGCTTAATTATGTATCGCAGATTTTTTTTAGCATAATTGGCTCAAAGTATCACCGATCCTCAGGGAATCATAAAAAAAAAAATTGTCCTATTTTTCTTAAAAGAATTTATACATATAAGTTATTGTCCAACAATAAAATTTCTTATAGTTCCAAATATATTTGTTATATTAGATAATACAATGGGTATATGGCCGGTGTCACTCTTTGATAAAATGGTATAATGTGTAAGTAGAAGTTATCGTGCTCAACTACTTACATACAATCAATATCATAAGTACTACTAATTATCTTTAAAAGCGAAATTAAAATTACTAAAAGAACATTAGATCTTAGAAATCAAATCTCCACACGTAAATCAATCAAGAGATTATGTACCTCTTGCCATGTCTAACTATAGAAGAATACTTGAATTGTTTTTCGCAAACTGTCAGAAGAACCGCAAAGCGATTTCTCTCATATTTCTCTTTTTAAGTAATGACAACTTATTCTTTATGAAAAAATGAATGAAGAGAGGATCAATCTTACATTAGAATCCTTTTATAATTATCTGTCATTAAGACAATTCTTACAGAGGAGATGTATTTAAATTAGAAGAAATGTATGAGGTCATGCGCTGGATACATCATACATGCACCATTTGCGCCTACATTATCATGCGCCTATTGATCAAATGTACAGAGGCCTTGATACATGCGTCTATTGATCAAATGTACAGGTGCATTTATTCACTGTATCCAAATCATGCGTAGTACAGAGGCCTTGATACACTGAATATTATAAAAGGTAATATATCATGCGCCACTTGATTTGGATAAATGCACCTTTATTTTGCACCTTTTAGTTGGATACAGTGAATCATACAGATGACATATCCGCACCTTTTATCATAACCCAATCCAATACATTTAATCTTCTTTTATTTAAAATATGCGTCTCTTTAATTTGTTAGCTGTTACTTAGTGTAATGCATTGAATCAATCAATTAATTAATTCAGTTCATTAGCCCACTTCATTAGCCCAACGGAAAACAATCATTAATTTTATATTGGCCACATAATATTCTTACACAATGTGATATGATGAACATTATGTACAGTGTCATATTTGTCAAATAAGTTATTGCTAATATATATAGCTAAGTAGCTAACCAAATTTTATATAGTGACGTCAGTTTTTTATGTTATAAATATTTAACTTGATCAGGAGATGAAAGGGTATAATTAATTAGTCAGAAGTTACAACACATGGCATAAAATAATCGTATTGTCTCGTGTCAAGTTGCATTTGACACGACACGGTATAAAACGGTGCGAATTTAGAACTCTACTTTTATATATATATTTATATATATATATATATATATATATATATATATAAATATATATATATATATATATATAAAAAGAGAGGAATCAGAGAATGAATGAATATATATGAGCTGCAAATGCAATAGATAATTAAAAGACTGTACTCGTACGACGACACGCCTAATCCTTCCCACTATATCTTGTCGTTTCTCTCCTCTCTCTTATATTCTCTCATTCTCTCATCTCTCTCTCTCTATGGGGAATGCAATTAATAATGCATGCAGTTAGTTGAGGATTTTGACAACGTGACGTTAATAGAAACTGATTTTGGTTCATGTCCTTGTCAGCGGCCTCCATACCATCATCTTTCCTTTTGTTTTCTATGTTTAGTATATATGAATATATCAAAAATATTACATATGAGTTTTGTGAAGGATAATATGCGCGCATGTATTGAATAATTAATTGAAACATTGAAATTCATTAATTGCATGCATTAATTTCTCACAAAATTTGAAATTAAGATGACACCAAATAGAAATTAGATTAAAGTCGCACATATATGAAATGTATATATATCTACGGTTGATTGGAATTTAGAGTTCAGTATTTAAACGGATAAATTTCTTGCTGGTAAGAACTTACATGGTGATCTCATACATACATAGATCCCTACCAGCTCTGCTTGTATCTAGTGTTCTAAATTCGTGCCGTTTCGTGCCGTTTCGTTTCAAACACGGCTTGGCATGGCACATAATGGCACGGCACGATTAATATTTTATTATTTTTATCGTGCCGTTTCGTGCCGTGCCAAAAATTTGAAGGGACCGAAACGGTTAAGACACGGCACGTTTAGGCACGCCGTGTTTAAATGTGTCGTGTCTTAACCGTTCCGTGCCTAACCGTGTCGTGTCTTAACATGTCGTGTCTAAACGTGCCGTCTCTAAACGTGTCGTGTCTAAACGTGTCGTGTCTAAACGTGTCGTGACTAAACGTGTCGCCTCTAAACGTGTCGTGTCTAAACGTGTCGTGTCTAAACATGTCGTGTCTTAACTGTGTCTTAACTATGTCGTGACTCGTGTCTCAACGTTTATTTTTTAAAATTTGTAAAGTTTAAATTAGAATAATTAATAAATGCAAAAGATTTCAAAATAATTTGAACTTCCGTGTCTATTCGTGCCTACTCGTGTCTATATGTGTCTTGTCGTGTCTATCTGTGTTGTATCGTGCCGTCGTGTCATGTCGTGCCGTCGTGTCATGTCGTGTCTATCTTGTGTCGTTCTGTGCCGTGCTTTCGTGTAGTGTCGTGTCTCTCCTCATAAACGTTTCGTGTCGTGCCGTGTCGTATCCTACAGTAGGAAACCAAAGCACGACACGCTTAAGACACGGCACGTGAACAGTACCGTGTTGTGTCCCATGTCGTGTCTTAACCGTGCCGTGTCCTTATCGTGTCGTGCCGTTCTGTGACGTTTTCAGACACGCAAACACGATTTTGAGAACTCTACTTGTATCTTCAAATATTAGAATAAACAAATATTAATGAAACCTGCCAGAATAAATAGTGTCAATGAATTCTAAAAGGTCCGTTTGGAAATCATTCAATGGGGACCCCAAAGCACTTGGATCTCTTGCAATTAATCTGCTGTTAGCTTCTGTGTGGTCTGAAGCGAGCTAATTATAAATAACTTTTGTATTCACAATTTTATAGCTACCAATGAAAAAAAAATGAACCGCTACAAATTTGCAAGCATACAATTTAGACCAACACATATAGTGCGTTATTTATGGTATAATTGTTGTCTTTTTACCTTGAAATAATGCTTGAGCACTTATCCGATGTAACACGAATAAATAAATGTAGTAACAAATTACTCGTCACAACGGATCCAGTGCGAAAATATTCTTTTTCTATTTTCTTTGTGACAATCAAAAAAATTGTTGATGGTCAAATCGTACCAACCTCTCTGCGATGGTAATAAAGCATGTGTAGCTCCATTCTGTGCTGCTTTTTCTTCTCCTCAGTACAATTACACAATTACACTGCAAATGCTGCTGCGCACAACTTCAATTTTGTCAGAAACATGAGATAGTCACAGATATTCTGCTTGAAGAGAGGAAGAGAACAAACATCTATAGAGTTAAAAATAAATAAAATAGTGTCATGACTCAAGAGAAACATAGATAGATACAGTAACATTAATTTATTATTAGATGACTAAATCAATGCATGTACAATAATATATAGGAATCCACATTTGACATGGAACGAGATCTTCTACCGCGCAGCACTGTCACTGTGCGTGCTGCGCAACAAATCTCAGCTTTTAATTTGCATCAAGATTCGTGCAAGCTAAACTTTATAATATCAGACCCTCCTGAATCAAATCCGAGCCGTCCGTAGCTGACAGCGCAGTAAATCTGGGTCGTCCGTCGATGTTGCGCGGTAGAAGAATCGGGTCCCATTTGACATTGGCATCAGCTCTGTTTAATTGAATCATCTGTGTTGTCTTTAGCTGTTGGTTTTCTCAAGTCAGCCAATAACATGCAAATGTTCATAGCTTTCTCTGTATCATCACCAATCAGTTGGAGTGTTGGCAGTTACTGCTACCAGTAGTTCAGTACTGCATCCTAGTGAAAGAAGATTAAAATTAGAAATATTTATATTAGTAAATAAATGCAAAGCAAACCTTTTGTATAGCTACAAAGCAACAAACAACTGTTTTATTTTTATTATTTGACACCCTTATCTTTTCAGAATAACAAGTATATGCCTCATTGTCTCGTTTGAAAAAATTGATAGCAGTATGTCTAGTTTCTGAACTCAACGTTCAGAAAATTCAAACAAACGAAATCGCAAAAAAATACAAGTTGTAAACCAGAAAATATTGTGTCTGAACGCTGCGTTCGGTTAATTGTTCAATATTAATTTTACTATTTTTACTGTACTAAGTTACCAACTAACTCCAAAAGCAATCTTGCTAATTACCTTTGACAAACGGTCTCGCGGCCCATTTTTATTTTATTTTATTTAGCCCACAACAAATTAAGGCCCAACGCACCACTTAACTCTCTTCATCTTTTCTCTCTAGCATTGAATCCTAATACTATCAGAAGCTTTTGTGGAGATTGGTGGAATTAATTAAGAGGGGTTGAGCTGAGCATTAATGCAATTTACGACAATTCTGAGAAAATTGTAGGTGAATTTAGACTAACAACTTCGGTGACAATAAATAAATTTTTTTCTGTTTTTTTTCTAGCGGGAAATTGGTGATATTTTTCTGTTAGCAACAATTTGTTTACTTTGTTTCTAGCAATGCGAGTATGGCAATTTCTTAGCAACAATATATTACTTTTTTTATTTTTATGAGTTAAATTTTATTTCTTTATATTTGTAAGAACCGAAGTTTGGTCTTTTTTTATCTCTAGCTGAATTTTGTGTATGACATATTGACATTCACGCATTTTAGACGAGAAACATTGTTTTAATTAGCTAAAAGATAAAAACTGATTCCCTGTAAAAGCAACATCTATATTCATAATTCATATTTGCATCTTTGTAATATTCTGATTTTCTGATTATTTGAATGTTGAGAGGTTTACAGTTGACCTAATGGAAATTGAAAACTGAAGAGTTTGTTAAATGAATATATTTAAATATCCAAACATTATATCCTCTTTATTTCTTCCACCATCATGTATATATAAAAGAACTTTTTAAAAACAAGTTCACATGAAACCTGTATTTGTATGTATATTTGTGAAGAGGAAATGAAGGGACAATGTTAAAAAAATATATTTATGAACATGCATGCAACCTTATAAAAATGTAACTTTGAGCAGAGTCTTACCAAACCATTCACTTATATATGTACATAAATCAGGGGCGGAGCTACATAGGCTCAGGGTGGGTCAACTGACCCATCTTGGAAAAAAATTTCAAAATTAACCATGTAATTAGAAAAAAAATTCTGAAAAATAGACTTATAATTTGAATCTTTTTTTAAATATTTATGATTTTGAACCACTCTGAAAATTTTACTGAATCAGATCCTCTACATAATACAAGTGGCTTTAAGTCAACTGTTGTCTACCAGACATGCATGACAGCATGAGGCTAAACCAACCAAGCCAATTGCTTAGCTAGATCTAAATGAAGAATCTGAGCAAGCTGTCTACTATAACAATTAATACTACATGAGGAAAAACTAAAATAAATCAGTGTTGAATTTGTAATCCAATCTAACTACCTAATCATCTTCCAATCATATAGGCATAATTTATATAGGATCAATATATTAGTGGCGGAGTTTAGAGACATTATATTATTGAAGATAAATTTTGAAATATTTTGTAACAGATACTCATATCGGCTGGATTTTTTTTTCAAAAACAATCATATATTTGAAATATTTTTGTACAAATGATTATATAAGATAATTTTTTTTAAGAATAAGCATCATTACGAACCTCTCTTAAAAAAATCGTAAATCTTGAACTTCCATGAAGAAAATCTTGAATCTGCCCCTGAATATATATATATATATATATATATATAGATAGATAGATAGGTAGGTATGACTTTCTAGTAAAAGAAAATCAGTAAATATATAAATATTGATTGGAGAAGGATAAGCAAGCCACTTGATTTTGAGATGCCTTTTCCATTAAATTTATTAACAAAGTTACAAAAAGTTCCAATACATACGGAAAGGCAAAATTAAGTCATATCTTTCAAATTTCCTAGTTTGTGTAACTAATATAATACCTCTCAAAATAGATGTTCATGCGTCGGCCCCTTCTCTTAAGGCAGAGTTTAGAGACATTATATTACATCGTTAGCTCAATTAGTCTCTCTCTCAGTAAGTAGAAGTTTTAAATAGAAATTGTAGTTGACTTTTTAATCAATCGAGTCTTGCAAAAAAACCTTTTTGTTTGTATTAATTGTACCAGAGCTCCAAGTCAACTCCCATCTACACCACTAGCTACTGATTTCTTTAATTAAAAAAAAAAATATGGCTCATCCAAACAAACCTGTTGAGGCTGTGCAAATCCACACTGCAAGCAGACAAAATAATGCTACATACAGTAACCATTGAGGTATATCCCTTATACCAGAATAACAATTTTCAACTTGTCAATCAACTAACCTCCTCCAACAACTGGTAACATTAAAAAACTTATAATTCTTCATTATTACTGTGGGGAATTAGGTGAATAGGCCTAGAGTTTTTACCTTTTATATGCATTTGTCTATAAAAATACCATTTTGCAGCAGTGCCAAATTTGAGAGAGAGAGAGAGAGGGAAACAGAGAGAGAGATGGAGACAGTGATAGGTACTTCATATATTCTAGTTATTCTTCTTATCTTTCTCTTGCCAATGACAAAAGCTCAAGTGCCAGGTGATCTTTTACATTCTATACATTGAATCTATGTTTTGTACTATAATTTCTCGGTATATGCATCTCTAGTTCCTGTTCCTGCAAACAGAATGGAACTTTTACTGTCTTCATGTGTGATCTCTAATCACCTCACCATTTCTTTGTGGAAACATTTCTTCTGTTACCTCAATTGCACTTGGACATCTAGGGCCTATTTAATTACTAAAACGATTCAATGTAATTCCCTTTTTTCTATTCTGGACAAACAAATGTTGTCATTTTGATTTTTTGGTTTGCAATTAAATTTGAATCTATTTGCAACAAAATAGAAATTGTTACCTTGGGAACACTCAGTTTTTCAAAAGAGTGAGTTAGTCAATGTATTGACTGATAGTGGCAAAACAATACTAGAAAAACATCTGTTATAAAAATTTGACTTAAATCTAAATATTACAACTCCAGGTTTTGTGAATATTGATTGTGGAGGAACCAATGTACACACCGATGATATCGGTCTACAGTGGACCCCTGACACCAACTACTTGTTTGGGCAAAGCGCCGACACCTCATTTGTAAACAACAGCAAAACACAATACAAAACAGTTCGCTTCTTCCCACCAGACAACAGAAAGTACTGCTACACCCTAAACGTAACAACAGGCCTCCGCTACCTTGTCAGAGCAACCTTCCTTTATGGAAACTTTGACAACAAGAATGAGTACCCCAAATTTATCATTTCTCTAGGTGCGACACTTTGGGACATGATCATAATAATTGAAGATGCCACTACACCTGTGGTGAGTGAGATGGTTGTGTTGGCTTCGTCTCCGTCTCTCAGTGTTTGTTTGTTAAACGCTTCGTCAGGGGTGCGGTTTATATCTACAATTGAGCTTAGACAGTTCAATGGATCTATGTACACTAGCTATTATGAGACCCAATATTTCATGTTCCTGACTGCTAGAGTAAACTTTGGGGCGTTAAGTAATGCTTCAGTAAGGTAATGTTTGTCTATAGCTTTAGCAAGTGGTAATTTCACCAAAGCAGGGGAGGAGAGTAGTAGTGAGAAAAGGGGCTAAGCCACCCTTATGATTAAAAATTTGCAATTTTTTAATTAGCATTACTAATTTGTATCTTCTATAGAATTGGATTATGTAAAAATCTCTATCCAGCCACCCTTATATTATTTTTCTGGTTCCGCCTCTGCACCAAAGCCAATGCGAACTCCAAAATATGTTCACACACACACACACATATACCTGAAACTATAAAGATACCGCATAGCTTTGTGAATTAGGCATTACCTGGCATTATACGTATGGGGAAACCATTAATTTCAGTAGCACTGATCACTATGGATCCTGTTTAGTTAGATATAAATGTTTTTTTTTTCAAGGTACCCAGACGACCCATTTGACAGGATTTGGGAATCAGATGCCATAAAAAGACCAGATTATTTGGTTGATGTGGCACCTGGTACTGAGAAAGTTTCAACCAGGAAACCAATATATGTTGATCATGACGAGAGGCCGCCTATGAAGGTCATGCAAACTGCTGTTGTTGGAAATAACGGGACATTATCATACCGCATGAACCTACGCCTCTTTCCAGGAAATGCATGGGCATTTACGTATATGGCAGAAATTGAAGACTTGAGCCCCAATGAAACCAGACAGTTCAAAGTTGTAAAGCCATGGGGCCCGCCCATCAATGATGCAGTCGTAAATGTTCAAGAAAATGCCAACGGGAATTACCGGCTTTACGAACCGGGGTTTGTTAATGTATCCTTGCCTTACATTGCATCTCTCTTGTTTAAACAAACCAATGATTCATCACGGGGACCTATTCTGAATGCGTTTGAGGTTTTCAAATATGTGCTGATCAATTTTGGATCTCTTGATTGTAAGCCTACATACTACTAGATAATTAACATTTTTCATTGCTCTTCCTTTGATCCAAAAAACACGCACAAACCATTACGGAAATCCTCAAATTTTCCTAAGATTCTATCTTTTGAGTTTCAGCAACTGCAATGGCTAGTCTTGTCACAAGCTACCCTAATGATGTGTGGGCACAAGAAGGTGGCGACCCATGTGTACCCGCTTCATGGACTTGGGTCAAATGCAATTCGGATAGCCAACCGCAAATAATTTCAATGTATTTTCTATGAATGCAATTGTTCACTATACAATACTTTTTAACCTGCTCATTTTTGTATGCATTTTCCATTTGCATAAAAAGTCGATGCAAAATTAAGAGCTTTAGTTAGCCAAAGCAATGTGGCATGGCAAATATGATATTTGTTTTTTTATTGGGACTAATTGCCAAAATTTCCCTCTGAATTGATTTAGTATAGTATTTCTAATTTGCAACAGAAATCTGTCAGGGAAGAATTTAGCTGGAAGTATTCCTATTCAATTAACAGGCTTGACAGGCTTGGTCGAACTGTAAGACAAGCATTTTTCTTCTTTTTATCTTTTAAATATTTCGTATTTTCTCTAAATAAAATCATCGTCTGTCAAACACTTCCTATAAGATTCTCTCCTTATGCAAAAGCTTATGATTTTTTTTGGGTTCATTCGACTCAAATTTCCATTTGATACTTTCCATATCAGAGGATTACAGTCTGAAGGAAAATATTTACCATGCTTCATTAGTCAAGATCTGCCTAGTTGTATATTACTGATCACACGATTTAAACTTGTAATGCAGATACCTTAATGACAACTCCCTTATCGGGCCAATACCCGACTTTGATGGCTGCCCAAATTTACAAATTATGTAACGGAATAATCTTTTGAATTTTTTTTGCAAATAAGATCATGAAGATAATTTACTTAGATTCATAGATATGTTTGCTTTTCCATTACAGTCACCTTGAAAATAATGAGCTTACTGGATCACTCCCTGTATCCTTGGCCAAAATCCCAAATCTGAAGGAACTGTAAGTTCTCTCCCTAATTGGCAACTGCAACTCATGCATGCATCTTCAGTCACAATTGATAGTAAGTTAATAACTGGATATGAATACTTACTGTTAAAGTGCACAATACATGCAGGTATGTACAGAACAACAAACTGTCTGGAGTAATACCAAAGGGGCTGCTTGTGAAAAATTTTGTTTTCAAGTATGTACTTTTTTCTTTCATTTCCTGTTTTCATGGGTAGATTTTTTTATATTTTGTTTTAGTAAAAGGAGAAAAAGAAAACTCACACAGATTACTGCTAACATGTCTAATCTTATATTGCACAGCTATTCAGGAAATGTTGGTCTTTATCCAGGCAGAAAAGCCAAGAAGAATTTAATAATAATAGGCGTTCCTACAGTAGGTGCTCTGTTGTTGCTTTTCTTTCTTGCAGCATGCTATTTGTGCAACTGCAGGAAAGTGGGAAGAAAAAAAGGTACACTCTGATGGGACAATGCAGAATTTTTTCTCAGCGTTTCCAATATATAATTGGATTTTATGCTCCAATTGCCAGATACAGACCTTATGTTTTTTTTGCAATATTCAGATCTATTTCGACTCATTCATTATAATTGTATTCTATCTATGATTTAGTGTTATATGAACATTTCTAAAGTTCAGCTCTTTATTGCGGGCTATTTTATTAATTCATATTCAGGGAAGTTTGGGCGTTTACCAACTGGACAGTTCAATTTACTGACCGAATTAGATGCTGAACACGCACGGAGATTTGAGTTCACAGAAATTGAGGATGCAACTGGAAGTTTTGAGAAGGTAATAGGAAAGGGTGGCTTTGGCTCAGTTTATTACGGGAAAGTGAACGATGGCAGCGAGATTGCGGTCAAGGTTCAAAATGCTGAGTCCAATCAAGGGATCCGTGAGTTCATAAATGAGGTATGCATATCAGTATATGTTAAAGTTTCATACCAGTTGATTCGTACAAGTACTGTTATAATGATTTTGGTCACCAGAAGATAGGAACAATGGACAATAGTAACCTTCACATCAGTACTGAACCTGAATAACTGATTGCTATTGATAAGAACATTATGAAAACACACATGCACGATTGCGCTCGCAGAATAATTTAAAGAAAATTAGTATTTCCTACTGAAAAAATATTTGGCTTGGTGAATAGTATTTATATGTCTAGATAATGGCCAGTGTTGATTACTTTTGTTCCCTTTTGAACTGAAAGTAACTTGTTCTATACGGATGACATTAATGATTGGTGAATAACATTACAAAAGTCTAATATCAGAAGCTCTCTCTTACTCTCCCTCCAGATATCTTTATTGTCAAGAATACATCACAGGAACCTGGTGAAATTTATAGGATATAGCCAACAGGAAAGCATTAATATACTTGTTTATGAATTCATGCATGAGGGCACCTTAACCAGTCACCTGTGTGGTATGTAACATTTTGAAAATATTATCTGCATTGATGTATGTATGCATAGCTATACACTATAATTATTCTTGTTTTCATAAAATAAAAATCATCAGGAGACCCAGAAAAGAAGATTTTCAGTTGGATCAAACGAATGGAGATAGCTGAAGATGCTGCTAAAGGTACATGTTGGTTCCTGAGTTAACTTATTACCTTGGTGAAGATGAATTTATCAGAAATTATTCCCCTTGCCACAACACACACTCTAAGGAATTATATATTTTTTCTAATTTTGTATCCTTTATATTAATCCTCTCTTCATTCAGGTATAGAGTATCTTCACACTGGTTGCTCACCAGCCATAATTCACAGAGATTTGAAGAGTAGCAATATATTATTAGACATGAACATGAAAGCTAAGGTCTCTGATTTTGGTTTGTCTAAACTCATGGCCAATGATTCCTATGTTTCAAGCAATATTAAAGGAACACTTGGCTATTTAGACCCTGAGTAAGCTTTTCTACTCATATAAAAGATTCATCATTTTATTCAAACTAATGCTTATATTGCTAAGTACCGTAAAATAAATAAAATGGACTGGCAATGCCAGTACATTGGGTTGTGTGTGTGTGTGTGTGCGCGCACGCGCGCATGATGATTTTTTAAATATGCATGTTTTGAAACTTTTAGGTACTATACTACTCAACAATTTACTGTGAAGACGGATATATTTAGTTTTGGGGTTATTCTTCTCGAATTGATTTCCGGTTATAATCCCATATCTGAGGAGCATTTTGGTGCTGATGTTCATTATATAGTTGAATGGGTTAGTTTATTTACTTACTATGAATTACCCACTTCTATTTTTTTATTCCTCTTATTTCCATCTTTTTTGGTGAAAAGCAGCAGAGATATGATGTGTAGTTAAAAATCAAAACACGAATACAGCCGCCAATCTACATCCTTGACATTTTAGTCAGCAACCATCACCGTCTCCAATGATTTAATGGAACACACCACTGGTACAGAATACATGACTAGCAGTGCACAACAATAACTCGTAGGGTTATATATCACAAAACATTTGCCTCACACATTATAACATCAACCAATACTGTTTTAAAAAGGCAATGCACTTTGAAATTTTAATTATAATCTTTTCATTAACTGTTTTAATAATAACAAAAAAAAGATTCATGTTTGTTGCGTTGTAATTATGCATGTTCCTACACGTAAGTTACCTAGTAAAGAAGTTCCATGGTCCACCTTTTTTAAACCAAAATATTTGAAAACATACCAAGTATTCTGGGGTTTGTATCAGGTATGCAAAATGTTACGACCATGATGAACAGGCATCTCTTGTATTACATATGTCGGTACAATTAAACCTTATTCTAAGTCAGAAGCACCTTTTGTCAGGCAATAAAGCATATAGAAAGCGGCAACATAAACGCAGTATTAGATAAGTCCCTAGAGCCAATCTATGATATACAATCAGTATGGAAAATTGCTGAAGTTGCATTGATGTGTGTGAAACCAAGAGGAATGGAGAGGCCTTCAATTTCAGAAGTTTTGAAGGAGATACAAGAGGCCATTTTGATCGAGCAAAAGGCATCAACTGGCAGAGTCGAATCGATAGATATATTTGCCAGAAAATCCTCAATGTCTGATCCAAACTATAACACATCCAACTTGGACTTGTATACTGACTCACTCGTACAACCTAGACTGAGGTAGTTGGAAATTCAAGTACCTGGGTAGGAAAAAAGATTGAGGATGTATATGAAATTGTATCTAAAATATTGTTTTGTTTAAGTGTTGCTTATGAATATTTCTTTGAACTTCTGTAAAATATCTAATTATTGTACTAAGCAGAACTTCATAAATATATATACTTTTTTCTTTCTTGGCTTACTTTATCTTTATAACAATGACTATGATTTGAAAAGAAACTCGTGAAACAAAACTAACTATAACTATGAGAAAGCTACTTGTTATACTATTTAGTGAGGCGCTGACCATCACGAGGAAATTTCGTCCAGATTTCATCGGGTTAACAATTTTTTGGCTTTAAAAACCATGCATGAGACACAGGGCTTACCTTTCAAATGCACAGGGTTTACCTTTCTTTTCAATAAAAAAATAGCATTAAGATGTACCAAGCAAAATTTCTTCGACAATTGGAATCATTATGGTAAGGTGGATAAGAGATATATATGATAGAATGAAATAAGTGGATAAGTGATAATGCATAGATCAATGCATAATTCAATGTCTAAAAATATTTTCGCAAATTTTTACCAATACACAGAAAAAGTAGAAGGAAATTATTTGTAGACACTCCTCTCTTTTTTCCTTGAAAGAGTGAAAAAGGTTCCTCTGTTTTACTTCTTTCGATGAAGTTCCATACTGAAAAAAAATTCCACTCGCTCTACATTGTTAGTTCCCTCCTCATGTGGCCAACTGTACTTGGGCCAATATTGTCAGTTTGGCTCAAATTAACGAGAAGGGAATGAGTGGAAGGGCATCTAAGCAATTTTAAATTTTCAGGGACCAATCTGAATAATCTATAGAAAAATAAAAGGTCCAGCAAGGCCCTCTTTGGCCCCTGCAGTATGCGATGTAGAGAGAGAGAGATGGAGGCACTTTCTCTGCTTGGTCTAGTTCACACATGCACAGAGAGTTCTCTCGCATGCTCTATTGCTACATGTGCTAAGGAAAAAAATAGGAGGAAGAGAGGAGAAAAAGAAGAATGCATCATAAATTATAATAGCTCCCATCTTTCTTTTGAACATAACTCTTTATTCGCTGAGTTTCCTACTAAATGGTAATTTCTGTTAATATACGCATAGGCAAGAGTGGTGTTTTTAAGGCATTCTTGTGAACTCTATTTGGTACTAGTAAGCAGTTTTGATATATGAACTACAAAGATGAACTCCCTGAAAATACAGTTCTAGTGCTGTTGTGGTGGTTATAATCCTGAACTGTTTGCATTTCCTGGCTACTCTGGGTTGCATGCGAGATGTTTGTAATTGCTCATAAACCATCATGCGCTATTTAGTTGGTTGAAACAAAGTAATACTGATATGTTGTAGGAATTAGCACTGCATGGGTCAGATTTCTGGCACCAGTCAAATTTCTGCTTCAGGAGAGCACTAGTATAGTCTGCAGCTGGTCTATTTATGTATTGGTACAGATTTCTGTTTTTCTGGTACAGATTTCTGTTTTTTCTGGTACTAGGGTGCCTTGCATATTTATACCCTGCCAACCAGCACCCCTCTCCTCCCTCCTGATTTACCACCAAGAGTATTTTACTAAGACTTCTGTCTGATAAAAGAAATTAGCAAATTTTATGATATTTATTCTCTTTATTTTATCATATGGTTTGTCTTAGTTGTTGTTTGCTAGATCTGTCATTTGTCATTGGATACAATACCAAATGTACCAAACAATATCTGATACAATGTAATGCACCAGCCAAAAACTTGAAAATATTTTTATGGCATTGCAGAAACCATGGAACAGTTATTTCAGTTGATACTGCATCCTTAAAGAAAAAGTGAAAATAGAATAAAAAAATGACCTAATAAAAGATACAGGAGTACCTTTTAATAGAAGCTTGGAACAGTTATTTCAGTTGATACCCTTCTCTAGCTGCTCTATCCATTATTTCCTTCTAAAAACAAAAATATTCTTGAAAACATTACAAAAAGACTTCATTACTAGACCAAAAATTCAAGTACAATTTTGCATGTATGCAATTTTTTCCTTTAGTAAATAAGAAAAATAGCAACCACTGAATCATGGTTGAACAATGCAACATGCCTGCTTTGACAAACTAGCAGTAACTCCTAAAACTTCACTAGTAGATTTCATGTCGTCAAAATTTGATCCAGCTAATACACTTTAGTCAGTGATCAAATCTATTCTTAGCCCATCTTTCTTCATAAGAAGCATTGTAAAACCTATTCTCTTACAATAAACATGGCCATGTTTGATGTGTAAAGTTCATTTATAATTCTCACAGGGTTACTTTGTAGTCTTACTAACATTATACCAAAAATGCACGAAAAGTTCAATGGAAAATAACTTGGTAATTCATTAGTGTCTATCTGTCCCAATCAAAGATTGGTCTGATTTAGAAAAATAATAGGTAAATTAGAAAAGTTGGAAAGAAGTGTACCTGTATCAGTGTGGTTATATGCCCTGGACCCTGGCAGCAATTAATCAGTGTTAAAAGAAAATTTCTTATATCACATCCAGTTTAGTTAAAATCAAATCTTAAAAGGGCGTTCTACCTCAAAATCTCTAGAAACCCAAGATACATCCTCCCACGTTTTCAGCTGCAAATCTTTATATGAAGCTGGAGCTTGAATAGAATCAACATGCTGAACAATTCTCAAGCTACCTTCAATATAATTTACAATTTACTTTTCTTATCATAAGCTATCATATCTTTGTAATGCGAATGTTTCAACAAAGCTTATTTACATTTTTTGAAAGATCATTGAAATTAGAAAATCTTATAATAGAATAATTTACAACCCTATTATTAACAATCTAATTCAGTGATCCCATTTGATTTACAACACATCTTGGCATGATGTCTACTATTTTGAAAAAAGTATGTTTCTATGAGTAAAAAGAAACAAAAAAAAAATCAATTTGAAAAGGAAAACATTTGACCATACTTGTTATGAAAGCTTCCTCCCAAAAATTCCTCTGAGACCATGACGGGGCAACCTCTCTTAGTGGGATACCTTTCTCAGAGCATATCCTATCAACCAAACATATTGTAATAAAAATAACCGATAAAACATTTGCATCATAAAAAAAGACATTTGCATTATTCTATTTAAAACGAAAGATCTCCCTCCTTATAATAACTATTTAATTTTTTGAAATATTGAAATTGATAAACAGGTCACTGGCAAGGATTATTTTACTGGTGTCTCTGAGAAACCACTGGACATAATAAGAAAAGATACATACATGCCTGATATAAATGAAAGAGGACAACAAGTATAAAGAAACTGATGATCACAACTTGAACTATTGTTTATATGCCTGCTACAAGCTATAAACCTACTATATTTATCTTCAATTCAACAGGCAAAAGTAATGATTAGCTTTGTGGGATGTGTTTATGAGAGAGAGAGAGAGAGGTGGGGGGAGAGAGGATTTGAGCATACTCGATAACTAATTGACGTACAATTCCTGGAAGTACACCTTGTTTTATGGGGGCTGTTTGTACTTCTATCCTGTAACTTGATGATCTATTTCGAGCAGTGGATTTGTCATCGACCTAAATTTTCACAAAGAAGATTTTTCAAATGTATATTTACGTTCTAACTTTTTGAAATACAGACCCAAAAGTAAAAGAGATATTGAGCTTTTCAATAGGTAAAATAATACGCTTTCTGTTGCCAACAATGGAGTAAAATACTAGTATTTGGTCTCCTCCCAATTATCACATACAACTTGTGCACTATGCAACCATGCTATAGTTTTGAGAATGCACAATGGAATATATAAAGTAGAAATACTGATATAAGCTTTCTAGATGTAGTACCATATCAGTTACGGAGGCACTAACGTTTTTTTTTCCCTTCCAAAGATTTTCATCAGAAAGATCAAAACATAAAAAGTAACTAATCTTAAACCAAGAAGAAGCCACAAAAGGAAAAGATCAACACTAACCTTACAGACAACAAAAAAGTTTGTTACGGATCCCTCAAGTAATTCATCACCATCGTTTGTCAATAGTAATTCAGTCACATTAGGCGGCCTCATCTTTTCCAACCCTTTTCTCACCCTATCATCAGAAAATTACAATTATTTCTGAGGTCAAAATAAATAAAGATACAACAATGGAAAAAAAAAAAACAGTATCGGGTGCATTTTGTGTGGCAACCTTTTGTATTTTTAAAAAAAAATAGATTTGCAATGGCACCACACCAGTGACATCACTGGAATTACTGGTTCTGATTAAATTTTGTAAAATACATGATAGAAAGGAATACTACTTATCATGGTCTGTCAGGATCCTTTTAACTGTGTAGTCCTTGCATGGGAAGTCATAACATTTTGAACTGTTTGGTAGCTATACACAAGGTTTGTCCTTTAAAAAAAGGCAAAATTAACAAGGAGAGTAAGGAAGTCAAGTCACCTAACCCAGTGAGAATATTTGGCGGAGGGCAGATCCCTACCAGGCCCAGCCACTGCCAAGCGGGCTCCGCCAGAACCAAAAACAGGAGGGGCATAAAAGGCGATATGCAGAAGTACATCCAAAGAGCCTGTGACAGCCTCTTTGGTTGTGACCAAGGCTGTGAGTGCCAACTCATGGGTGAGAGTGAGACTGTAGCGGGCGCGCTGGTGGGATGCAAGAGCATGGCCAATTTTCAAGGAGTGGTTGAGCGAGTCGGGAAGTGATGAGAGGTAGAGATGGGATTGGGCAGGTGGCAATGGGGATCCTGGACCAAGTAGATGGGGCTGGGATTGTGAGAGAATGCGGACGGAGTCGGCGAGACGTGTGAGATGGCGGTGCCAGAAAAGGAGGGATGAGGTAGGGGCAAGGGTGCGAGTGGTGGTGTAAGCACCTATCATATCATATCATCTATTCATTGTTATTGGTGGAAGAAGAGAAGAAGAAGAAGAAGAAGAAGAAGAATACCTCAATAGTACGAGTACCTGGGGTGGATTGGAGGAAGGAAGAGACGGGAGGGACATGTCCAGTTTGAGGCACGCCGTTGATGAGCAGAAACCGGACATCTCCACCACCACCGGCCATGGATGCTCTCCTCTCCTCTCCTCGTCTCTCTTCTCTTCTCTTCTCTTCTCTTCCGAAATCTCCGACTCGACTGACTTGACTTTGTGCTGGGAATGGCCGAATGGGAATGGGCTCTCTTAGTAACATGGGGAGGCCCAATCAAGGCCCAAAATCAGCCAGCCCTTTCCTAACATCCAGACCGGGCATCACCAACTCAATAATTACCACATCCCCTATTACTCTAACTTTATGCACTCCAAATCTTGAAAGATAACTAAATAGTCTAAACTACATAAATGGTCATTAGTATTGCCTTCTTACTATTTCCAATATTCAAACTTACAAATACCATCAATTTGATTTAATTAAAATACCATTTGTTGCCATTTCGGTACTTCAATTTTAAAGCATTGTTTTAACCCTTAAAATATCACTTCCTTATTGTTGGCTCAAACAATGTCTTGTATTTGTTGATTTGCAAAACGATCTTCGAGAGAAGTTTTGAGGCTTCAAATGTTCTCCGATGGGCCCAAAAGTGATCCAGTACGGGCCGTAGATTTCGTCGTGAGCTTTTCAACGCCACAAAGAACGCTGAAATCAGAGTTACGAATCAAAAATTATGATTGTTTGAAAATCAAGACAATCAAAATTAGAAGATCAATATCAAAATGAAAACATGCTTAAATTATTTAGATTTTAGTTTTATTTAGAAAATCAAGACATATCCGTGGAAAATTGTCACTTCTTGTAATTAAAAATAATATTAAGTAAAAGTTTATAATAACCTGACTTTAAAGCATGTTTTGACATGTACATCATAATATTGAACACTTTAACTAACATTTAAATCACATTGGTGGCTCGAATTAGTGGATCAATTTCCGAAAAGAATCATTTGATGTTGAACCAAAAAGCATCAATGTTTTGGCAACCTTTCCTTTCTCTCCTTTATAAATTCTAATTTTATGTGCGCAAAAGATAGATAGTGAGATGGTCAACATTGGTAGGTTGAGCACTCACGCGTGTATCCAGCAATGAAATTAATTAATTAATTAATAATAATAATAATAATAATAATAATATTGAATATATGGGAAGACCAACCAATATTATCCTTTTCTCACATTTTTTAGTTGCGCAATAAATATAGCAACCACCAAGTTGATTTTATCGTTTTATCATATTTATGGGACCGAGGCGACATCGATCATTGCTTTGTTTCAGATTTGCATTGTTTCTGACTTTCTGTTACTTTCAAACGGAGACAATTTGATTAAGAGGTCCATTTTAAGTTCGAACGCAGCTAAGTTCGATTATTGAGTTTGAGATTAAGTTTGAATACAAATATACTAAAATATCATTAAAAGTTCATTTTTCACTACAAAAATAAAAAAATATATTAAATTTTGCATTTTTTGAGAATCAAACCCGAATACTTGTCCTGAGGTGAATCCGCCACTGCTTTCACTCAACTTGAGTCCTCACCCAAGAGAAAAAAAACACATAAAACCCTAAAATTAGTCGAACCGAGAGACACTTAACATCTGACATTTGAGTTATAATCAAAATACGTAATATTAGTTTTACTTGAGCTCATCAAACGGTCAAAATGTAATACAAAATGAATGTATGGAAATAATAATTCATCAATGGTCATTTTTTTACCATATGACTATATTAGACAAATTCAAAAATAAAATAAAATTTTGATATGCGGTTAATGTTTGTCATTTTAATTTGATTTAACTAATTTTTAGTTAAATTCATCAATAATTTTGGTGAGCTTAAGAATAGAATAGTGTAATCAATACTCGCTAGTTATTGTAGGTAGTGTTTTAATGACGGGACGGGTCGGGTACCCGTGGATTCGACCCGTTCGGATCCACGGATCCACGGGTACGACGAGTCCACGGGTACGGCGGGGCGGGTATGTACGGGTCCGAATCCAAAACTTTCAACCCGACTCATGATAAACCCGAGCGGGTAGGGTTCGGGCGGGTCAAGCACGGATCGGGTTCGGATCCGTCCATTTTTTTTGTATTTTTTTCGAATTTTTGAATTTAAAACTGCACATTATTTTAGTATATATATATATTCGAATTTTTTTGAATTTTTGCATGGTTTCACGGGTCCACGAGCGGGTCTTGGGATGGGTCGGGCACGAATCTAGACAGGCACGAATATACACGAATTTGAAAGGTTTGGGGCCAATCCGACCCGTGTTAGATCCGTGAATCCGAAATCCACGAGTCGAATCGGATCTGAACACGAGCACGAATCTAATTGTAGGCTATTAGATAGCACCTAGAAAACACAACGTTCCCTCAAATTTGAGTTGAGATGTTGATACCAAAATATCTTATTTTAGAAGAATACAAAAAGATTTGTGCAGCTGAAATCAAAGTGGTGTAGGCGCATTTATGATGAGGTCCATCCATGTTGTCAAGTGGCAATGATGGGACGGCGCATGAAATTAATACAGGGCTCATAATATTAAAAATTTAATATAAAGGATTGTTTTAGAAGATTTAAAAATAGAAAAAATTAGAATTTTTATCTTTAAAAAAAATAAATGATCGTTGTTGACAAGTTAAACATTTCCTTTCCAGCAAAGACAGAAGTTTCTTTTGTACTGCTTTCGTACATGGAATAAAATAATATTGATTTAGTTACTTTTGTATTGCTTTTGTACGTTGAACAACGTATAAAGAATAATAATAATTTAATTAAGGTTGATTATATTTAATAATTTTTGCAATAATTTTAGTTGTGGTCGTGAGAACTATAGTTAGTTTTTTTTATCATTGCAAGTCATCGAGTTGTAGATATTCGACTCTATTTTCATTTATTGAGTCTGATTTACGATCGGAGGAATGTGCTCAAATTTGACTTCATTTTCAACTTATATCTTAATTAGTAATTTTTATTACGAGTTTGCGTCAGAATCAACTTTGAATAGCTTGTCTCTTCGATCACAAATCAAACTCGACATGATTGAAGTAGAGTCGGATATCTATAGCTCGATGGCTTGCAACGATAAAAAAAAACTAATTACAATCTCGAGAAGCGTAGTCGAAGTTTGTAGAAAAAAATGCTAATCATACTTAATTTTTTTAAAACAATTTCGGCTACGTTCTTGGCACTGTAATTAGTTTTTTATCGTCACAAGCCATCAAGCTGTAGATATCTGAGTGACTGAGTCTACTTCCATCGTGTCGAGTCTGATTGCGGTCGAAGGAATATGCATCTCAAATTTAGTTTCATTTTCAACTTATGTCTTAATTAGTAAATTTTTATCATGAATTTGCATCAGAATTAATTTTGAATTGTTCGTTTCTCCGATCACAAATCAGACTTGATGCAATGGAAGTCGACTTGATGAGTTGCAACGATAAAAAATACTAAGAGCATCTTCATCCGTGAAACTCTTTGAGTTTCTAAATAATGCCACATCAGATTAAGAAACTTAATTCTTTTTTTAGTTTATAAACTCTTACATTTCTAAAACTACAATTAAAATTTCTTAATCGCCACATCATCAACTAACTATTTTTTTGTTAGTTTTTATAACCAATGATATTGACACGTCACAGTTTATAAATCCTGAATCAAAGTTTCTAAATAAGAAACTCTCAATCAAAGTTTCTGAAATATAAACTCTGTTACATTTTTGAAACTGAATTATAAACTGCCACGTCAGATTAGAAATTCTAAAAATTTGACACTTTGCACTTGTATATTTATAATAATATAATAATATAGAATAAATAATATTGCCTTCCAGTCTAATCAGTCAAGCTGGCTTATGATCAATTCAAATAGACAAATATCAAATCCATTGGCAATTTGGCATTGAGCCATTGACCATTGACGATTCTCATTTGTCTCCACTCTCCACTAAATTTAATTTTATTTAATTGTAGTAAATGTAAATCCCTTCCTTTTGTACGGAAATTAGGATTGAGGTTTTAACGTTTGAATAGAATGAGCCATTGACCATTGACCATTGACGATTCTCATTTGTCCCCATTGAAAAAACGAGACCGTTTTAACTTTTGACAAACGTTTTTTTTTAATTTGGGAAAGCGTGTTATTTAATATGATACATTACATTTGAATCATTTGTACATAGATAACGGACGAAAAACATTCGTTGAATAGAAAAACAGTGCATATCTTTTTCTGATGGTGTCATTTTACGTGTGGGCCCAGGATTTAAGTTCTTTTGACAACTAAATAATTTTAGGAGAAATTTTTTTTTTTTTAATTTATTTTCTGATTTTGTGAATATTATTGTAAGTACGAGTAATGAATAAAGAAAAAATTAGACTCGATTTAAAAAAAATCAAGATTTTGTTTTTCGCTAAAAAAGAAAGAAAACTCTTCTGTT
Source organism: Eleocharis quinqueflora (assembly GCA_964058865.1). NCBI lineage: Eukaryota > Viridiplantae > Streptophyta > Magnoliopsida > Poales > Cyperaceae > Eleocharis > Eleocharis quinqueflora. Next base: position 65,913 of record CAXKVX010001056.1, read on the forward strand.
GAATTCATAGTCAATCGGGTTGTAAAACAATTTGGAGGGGTTGGGTTTGGGTTGATTGAATTCATAGTCAATCGGGTTCGCGCGAAAAAATTAAATTTTAAATTTACGTATTGCAATAATTTTATTATAGTAAATCGTTTAAATAAAAAAAGCAACATGAGAAAAAATTTAAAAAAATATAATCCACAGTAATTTTTAGTGTAGCATGAATAGTGGAAATACTATTCATTTCAATGTGAAAATGAGCCGTAACGTAATGTTGCGTCATGAATATATTAAATTAGATTAGATATAAGTAAACTAATTGTCACTTGACTTATTTTATTTCATGTACCTGACCTGATGCAAACCATATTCTTCCAGCGAGGATCCAAAACCTTCAAGTCAACTCAACTTTTGCTGCGTTGTTTTTACATTTTTTTATTTTATTTTTAGGAGCATTCTTTTCTTTTTTTTGCGTCGGAGTATATTTTACATAGTGGATGGATGGATGGATGCATCCAACCCTGGCGAATGATAATGCTACAAAATGATTCAAAAAAGTTAGACATATAAAATCGCCACATAGAATCCTTAAGGTAGGTGGCGGCTATTATGAAATGAAATACGATATATATTTCAGAGTATAATTTGGTCATGAATTGCAAGTTTCATAACCACCACGTGTGATTAAATAGTTTAATTCAAAAAAGAGGCATAGACTAGACTAGAACGAACCACTCTGTCATATTTATGTTTTAGAAGAAGAGAGAGAGAGAGAGAGGTAAGAGCAGAGTAAGAGAGAGAGAGAGTAGCTTGGCAGCTTCTGTCAAGAGTTTCAAAAAGAGAGAGAGAGAGAGAGAGAGCAATGGAGACTTCATGTCTTCTGGTTCTTCTTCTAGTGTTTGTATTTGTGTTTGTAGAGGGGATTACAACAGCTGATCAAGTGCCAGGTGCATCATCAAACAACTCTCCTCTTTTCTTCTGTTATAGCAATTCCCTTTTTAGGCCCCATTTCACTCCTTTTTTTTAAAGGGATAATTGTTCTGTGCATACACAATATTGAAATTCATTTGTTGAATTTCGCCATTAAAATTGAAATTGCATTTTGCAAAAAAAAAAATAAGAAACTATTTCCTTTAAACTCCTTTGTTTTCAAAAGATTTATGTTAATCACATAAGAAGCTAGCATCCATGTTTTGTCCTCCTCTGCTCCTCTCTGTTAATTTGGCATTTAAGAATTAATTATGATGGATTATATATATTACAACTGAAGGTTTCATCAATATTGACTGTGGTGGATCCCGGTCACACACCGACGATATCGGCCTCCAATGGACCCCTGACAGTGATTACCCGTTCGGGCAACGCGCCAACACTTCATTTTTTAACAACAACAGAACACAGTACAACACGGTTCGTTTCTTCCCTACAGACAACAGAAAGTACTGCTACACACTAAATGTAACCACAGGTCTCCGGTACCTTGTCAGAGCAACCTTTCTTTATGGAAACTTTGACAACACCAACGTGTACCCGAAGTTCGTCATTTCTCTGGGTGCAACATATTGGGACACGATCGTAATCAATGATGCCATCACGCCGGTGGTGAGCGAGATGGTGGTGTTGGCTCCGTCGCCTTCTCTCAGTGTTTGTTTGTACAACACTTCGTCAGGTGTGCGGTTTATATCTACAGTCGAGCTTAGGCAGTTCAATGGATCTATGTATAATACCCCTTTTGAGAATCAGTACTTCATGTTCATGGCTGCTAGAATAAATTTTGGAGCACTCAGTAATGCTTCGATAAGGTAACATTTTTATCTAAATTTTGACAAGTGGCTGCTATGGATTAATTATTAAATCAATTATACTGTGATGATACCCTGTTTTATCTGGTAATCTCTGCTTTTCCCTTTCTAGGTACCCTGACGACCCGTTTGACAGGATTTGGGGATCTGATGCCATAAAAAAACCGAATTACCTTGTTGATGTTGCACCTGGTACTGAAAAAATTTCAACGACAAAGCCAATATTTGTCGATCGTTCCGAGATGCCCCCAGTAAAGGTCATGCAAACTGCTGTTGTGGGAAGTAATGGCACGTTAACATACCGCATGAACCTAGACAACTTTCCAGGGAATGCATGGGCATTTACATACATGGCCGAGATTGAAAACTTGCTCGCAAATGAATCAAGAAAGTTTAAGGTTGTACTTCCGTATGGCCCACCGGTCAATGAAGCCGTTGTAAATGTACAGGAAAATGCCAACGGGAATTACAAGCTCTATGAACCAGGCTTTTGGAATGTATCGTTGCCTTACATTGCATCTCTCTTGTTTAGACAGACCAACGATTCGACACGGGGTCCTATTCTCAATGCCTTTGAGGTTTTCAAGTATGTGCTCATCGATTTTGGATCTCTTGATGGTATGATATGGTACTCTTTTCTTGAGTGAATGAAAAACAAAATCAGCAAAGTGCTAGATTAATTTTTAAAATATTCTTGTAACAATTTCTCATTTTGAGTTTCAGCAACTGCAATGTCTAGTCTTGCAGCAAGTCACCCGAAAGCTCTGTGGGCCAAAGAAGGTGGCGACCCATGTTTACCCGCTTCATGGTCATGGGTTCAATGCAATTTGAATTACCAACCAAAAGTGATCTCAATGTATGAAATCTTTTGTCTGATCTTTTATTTTTCCTATCATATTTGCATGCATTTTCCTGACCAGCTATTTGGGTCATATGATCATTGCTTTGGTGACTAATTCTCAATCTAACCCTCTTATTATTCAATTTTCAAATTCCAATTTAATACAGAGATCTGTCCAAGAAGAATTTAACCGGAAATATTCCTCAGGAACTGACAATCTTAACAGGCTTGGTTGAACTGTAAGACTAAATCATTATATTACATTTATTATTACTTTTCTCTAAAAACAGACTACAAACACATAACCTTATTTATTTTATAATTTTCTGATGAAAACCCCTCCTTTAGCAATGGCTTTTGCATCTTTTTTGTTCTTTTTACTTGTTGAATTTAGTTTCTTAAACAAATTCTGATGGTCCTTTCGCTTATCAGAGGATATAACTACTTCAGTGCTTCATTTTCGAATTTGCATCTTTTATACTTAGTCTTTAATTAGCTCACTGGTTTTGCACTTATAATGCAGATACCTTAACGGCAATTCACTTACTGGATCTATACCTGACTTTAGTGGGTGCCAGAATTTAGAAATTATGTAAGAGAACAGTATTTTCAAAATTTCTTTGCAAAGAAGACCATAAAAGGCATCTTATTTAGATATAAATATAAAATTTGTTCTCTGTTGCAGTCACCTTGAAAATAACCAGCTTACTGGTTCACTGCCTTCAACCCTGGCCAACCTCCCAAATTTAAAGGAAGTGTAAGTTCTCTTTCAAATTAGCAACTCAACTCATGTATCTCTAATTACTGTCTCTCACTTATATTATGTTACAACAGAAAAGGTTACAACATGTAATAAATATATTCACTCAGTGCGCTCTCCTATTTACCAAGAAAAGAAGAAAAAATTTGAAAAATTAAGCAACAAAATCAATGTTATTTCAAGAAATGAATTGTTAAAGAAGGGATGAAAGAAATGGGACATGTGAACTGTAAAAATCTCATAATTTACAACATCTTTGCAGGTATATACAGAACAACAACTTGTCTGGAGTTATACCAAAGGGACTTCTTCGGAAAAATGTTGTTTTCAAGTATGTACTTTTTTCTTGTTCATTTAAGGCTAGATTTTTTCTTATTTTGCTTGTTTTGTTTTATCAGAAGAAGAAAAATAAACTGTACAACAAAAATTGTTAACATTTCTATTTCTCATGTATTGAGTAGCTATTCAGGAAACCCGAGTCTCCACCCGGGCACAGAAGCAAAGCAAACTTATATAATAATATTCTCTACAGTAGGCGCTGTGTTGCTGCTTTTATTTCTTGCTGCATATTATGTGTGTAAATACAAGAAAAAGGGGAGAAAAAGAGGTAAAATTTATAGACAATGCAAAATGTCCATTGTTGTCTAGTGCTTAATTCCAGTTTCTTAGTTACATTGATGAGAGTAAAATCCCAGGGCCACACCTGATTATAACTGTAACAGATGCAGACCGAACGGCCTTCTGACTAATTTCAATTTCATATATTCTTAATTACAATTCTTTTTCAGATGAAGTGTTATGAGGCAATTCCCTGAAGCTTTTATATCTTTACTCTTTCAGTTTTTTTTTAGTTAAAATACTCTGTTTTTAATGTATTTCAGGTAAAATTGGGCGTTTGCCGATTTCCCAGTTAACTTTACTTAGCGAATTAGATGGTGAACAAGCACATAGATTTGAATTGTCAGAAATTGAGGATGCAACTGAAAATTTTGAGAAGGTAATAGGAAAGGGTGGCTTCGGCTCGGTTTATTACGGGAAACTAAAAAATGGCTGTGAGATTGCGGTGAAGGTTCAGAATACCGAGTCTAATCAAGGGATTCGTGAGTTCATAAATGAGGTATGTTGTTAAGATTGCTTACCAGTTTGGTTCTTACACTCACTGCTTCAGTGACTTTGGTCTTTGGTCACAGAAAGGTGGGATCTAGGGATATAATCACAAGTAACTACATGCTAGTAGTGAACCTGATTGCATGTGTCAAAAAATGATAAACTATATTTTTACCAGCTTAATTTATACTAGACCACTTTTGTGATCAGTCGACAACATTACAAAACTCTATTAATCTGGAGTGCTCTCTCTCTCTCTCTCTGTCTCTCTCAAGGTAACTTTGCTGTCAAGGATACACCATAAGCGCTTGGTGAAATTTTTAGGATATAGTCAACATGAGGACAGTAATATACTTGTTTATGAATTCATGCACGAGGGCACCTTAGCCGAGCACCTGCATGGTACGTTGCATATTTGACAACATTAGTTACATCGGCATCGATATGTTTTATTTATAGCTTGGCATTCTCTTTTGTTTTGAAAATTGTTATTAAAATTATTATCAGGACCTTCAGAGAAGAAGATTTCTAGTTGGGTTAAACGAATGGAGATAGCCGAAGATGCTGCTAAAGGTTTGGTTCCTGAATCAAGTTATTACTTCGGTGAAGAAGAAATTATAGCAAGAACAGTTTCTTTGGGTTCCTTTTGCTCTGTGAACCTTCAAAATTTAATATTATGCTTTTATTTCTACTTTGACAAACTTGGTTTTTCTCTTAATTCAGGTATTGAGTACCTTCACACAGGTTGCTCCCCAGAAATAATACACAGAGATTTAAAGAGCAGCAATATATTATTAGACAAGAATATGAGAGCTAAGGTTTCTGATTTGGGTTTGTCCAAACTAATGGCTGAAGGCTCCTTTGTTTCTAGCATGATTAAAGGAACATTTGGATATTTGGACCCTGAGTAAGCTTAATTATCAACTTAATTTCTTGTATATAAAATTTTAAATCCTCAATGAGCATTTATTTTTGGCAAAAACTCAGGTACCTAAAAGGTGCTCTCTAGATACTCTGATCAATTTGTATCATTTGATTGAAATGTATGATGTGAATCTTATTGTATTTGAATTGTACGAATTGATTGGAGTATCTAGGGAGCACATAGAATGGTATACCTAAGTTTTTGCCTTTACTTTTTTATTGTAATAAGCAAAATTAAGCAAAGGACTTGTATCTGTTTTAACTTTTCATATATACATCCCTAAATCACATGCTTTGGAATTGGATAGGTACTATGCTACTCAACAATTCACTGTGAAGACCGATATATTTAGTTTTGGTATTATTCTTCTTGAACTAATTTCGGGTTGCAGCCCCATATCGAGGGAGCATTTTGGTGATGATTTCCAATATATAGCTGAATGGGTTAGTATCTTTGTACCATTACCAACTTAATTTTTTTTCTCTCTTTAATTCTATTGTTGGATCAATTAACTTTTTCAATTAAACCAAATTTGTAGTTCATTGAATTGTAACAATAGCAATCTCCTACCAGTAACTTTACAGACTAGTGAAACACGTCACTTGTTAAACCAGAAACATTTTGACAGAAATTGCGGAAAAATCTTTGGGTTTGGTATGCAGTATGCACTAATATTGTCGGGTACAGTCAAGCCTAGCTCCCCTGTACAGTATACTGGTACAATCAAGATAACAAAAATAACTTGTGCTAATTGGAAAGCACCTTTTTGTCAGGCAAGAGATCATGTAGACAATGGCAACATACACGCTATAATAGACAAGTCCCTAGAACCTACGTATGATATACAATCAGTATGGAAAATCACAGAATTGGCGTTGATGTGCGTAAAGCAAAGAGGAATGGAGAGGCCGTCAATTTCAGAAGTCTTAAAGGAGATACAAGAGGCTATTCTGATTGAGCAAAAGGCAGTGACAAGCAGAGTGGAATCGATCGATATATTTGCGAGAAATTCTCAAGGATCTTCTTCAAAATTTGACATATCCGACATAACCTTGTATCCTGAATCATTTATAAAACCAAGCCTTAGGTAGGTATAATAGTAACAAATACCTGAGTAGGAACAAAGCATTGCAATCTGGATATATGTAAAATTGCATCTTAAATTTTGTGCCTTGTAAAGATTGCTGGTAAATGGTTTTTGTACTTGCGCTAAAATGAGCACAGATAATGAAATAATAGCAGGTACGTCAAATGAGCTTGTTGTTTCTGTAGTTATTTAGGCTAACGCCTATTCCAGAGACCATGCTTCTACTCCAAAAATAAACATCCCTATACCCTCTATATTCTCTCTATATTGTCAGATTTTCTTTTATTTTTCCCCTTTATTCCAGAAAAAAAAAATCACTCTTCTTTTTCTAAAAAAGAAAAAAATCAAGAACAGAAGAATCACAACCACCTCTGTCAGATCAGAGACGGATCAAAAATCAAGAACAGACGAGCACCACTGCCAACGTTCAACAGAGATCTTCTCCACGACCACCACCTTGTGCATCAGCGGCACTAGCCAGATCCGTTGCTACATCAGACGAGATCGTCGAGATCAAGAGCAGCCTCATCACACCGCGCCATCGCCACCAGTCCCGTCGACCTCCTCGACCAGGATCCAAACCCGCTACTCCAGTCTTGCCCTCCGACCTGCGCCAGGAACAGAACCCCAACTCTAACATTAATCACACCGCCCCAGTTGATCACTCGTCGACCATCCCACCTCGTTGTCGTTGTCACAAAGATTATTTTGGTAAAGAAATGAAAATTTGATGATTTGTGTGACCAGAGAATCCGAGATAGATGGTAGTGATGGAAGAGGCGATTCTGACAACAAGGGCTTGGGCCTTGTATTTGTTCAGACCTAATGCTAGCCGAATGCATAGAGGAATTAAAAAGAAAATGTAATGATCTTAATTGGTAAATTGGCTAAGGAATTGAGTAAACGAGATGGTAATTGATAGAAAAGAACAAGAATTTGAAATTAAAATTGCTTTTATTGATAGTTCAAGCAAATTACAAGGAAATGAAAAGGTAACGGGAGCTCAGCTCCATAAGTATGAAATAAGAAATTAGTAAAGTTCATCAACAACTACTAAATTGAGACTCAAGCCTTTTATAGATTAAGGCTTTTACAAATTACTAGAGTAAAAGTTAAAAGAAAAAAAAAAGATCCTGCGACAGCAGTGTCAGCGGAGTTTCAACTAATTTCCAACGACATCATTCTTCTCCATTGGAAACGACTCGACGTGTCCTTCTTACTTCTGGGGCCACCTTGTCAGTCTCTTCTCTGCCTATTAATTCAATTGTAGACGGGCTTAACTTTGTTCTGTTAACGTGGCCCATTAACTCACCTGTTGGCCCATTCTCTTCCTTCTTCATCTCAGCTCCAACGGTAATAACTGCCATTTCAGATTCTGGCAAAGGTGCTGGTTCCGTCAGACACTGTAGTGCTGACAATACCCCCCCTTCAAATTCGACTTGTCCTCAAGGCGAAGAGATGGGAATTGAGCTTTGAGAGTAAGGTAGTCTTCCCATGTGACATCCTCGTCCATCAAATTAGCCCATTGAACCAGAATTTCCGTTGCTGGTGTGCCACTACGATTGACAATCCTTCGATCTAATATGGCCAAGGGCTCGATCTTGAGCTTACCAACTAGGTCCATGAGAGGCAGATGAGTTCGAACAACCTGAGTTGGTCCCACCTTTTTCTTCAGTTGTGACACATGGAAGATAGGGTAAACCAAGGAACCATCTGGCAGGTTAAGTTTATAAGCCATTTTGCCAATTTTCTCAAGCACTTCAAAGGGACCATAAAATCGAGGTTGGAGCTTTTGACAATCACCTTTTTTATGAACAGATACTTAGCGATATGGTTGTAATTTCAAATATACCCAATCACCCTTAGAGAATTTTCGATCTGTTCTATGTTTGTTAGCTTGGGTCTTCATCTTTTCTTGAGCTTTCAAAAGCTGATTTTTAAGAATTTTCATGGCTGCCTGCCTGTCAGAAAGCATTGAGTCCACTGCCACATTATTGCTCTTTGGAATACTACCCACGGGAAGATGGGGAGGGGGGTAGCCATACAAAGCTTCAAAAGGGGTGAGGTTGATAGAGGTGTTGAAATTGGTGTTATACCACCATTCAGCTAATGGAACCCATTTGACCCACTTCTTAGTTTGCTGGAAGATCATACAACGCAAATATGTCTCAATGCACTGATTCAACCTCTCAGACTGGCCATCTGTCTGAGGGTGATAAGAAGTGCTGAAATTGAGCTTGACACCCAGTTTAGAGAATAGCTCTTGCCAGAAGTGGCTTGTGAAGATAGGATCCCGATCAGTGATGATCTTGATGGGCAATCCATGCAGCCTATACACACAATCTAGAAACAGTTGTGCTACAGTTGAAGCTTGAAATGGGTGAGATAGGGTTATAAGATGGCAGTATTTAGTAAACTTGTCAATAATAACCATTAACACATCCGTACCCTCATTCTTTGGCAAACCTGTTACAAAATCCATTGTAATTACCTGCCATGCCCCTTCAGGGATAGGAATTGGCTCCAAGAGGCCAGGGGGTGCCACTCTCTCAGCTTTGTTCATCTGACAAGTGTCACAGCCTTGAATGTATTGAAGTACAATGGTTTTCAGGTTTGGCCAGTAAAACATCCTTTTGACTCTTTGATAGGTGCCCAAAATACCAGAATGCCCCCTATACTAGAATCATGAAAGGTCTGCATGATTTGTTCTCTCCAGTTACCAGTAGTGCCCACATAAATCCTTCCCTTAACCCTGATGATGCCTTTGTGAATTTGAATACCTTTTTGTGTAGCCTGAGGGGTATTACCTTCTTTGAGATGAAACTGAGCCCAATTATCTTGATGATAACTAGTAGCTAATTCAACAATCCAAGTTGGTGTTACCTCAGAGACAACCAATAACACAGAATCCTCATCAGTGCTTGGTTTTCGAGAGAGAGCATCAGCTACCTTGTTGTCACACCCCTTCTTGTATAAGATTGTGTAGTCTAGCCCCATATGCTTGCATAACCCTTTGTGTTGCAGTGAATGTGTGAGCCTTTGTTCCAAAAGATGTTTAAGGCTAGAATGGTCAGTTTTGATAATAAAAGGTTTTCCTTCTAAATAATGTCTCCATTTTTGAACTGCAATGAGTAAAGCCAATAGCTCATTTTCATAGGTTGAGAGGTGTTGAGATCTTGGGCCCAAAGCCTTGCTGAGGTAAGCTATAGGTCTTTTGGACTGCATGAGTACGGCCCCTATGCCCTTGTCACTGGCATCAGTCTCCAAAATAAAGGGTTGATTGAAATCTGGCATGGCCAATACAGGAGCTTGGCACATAGCTTGTTTAAGTGTCTGAAATGCTAATGTGGCCTCATCTGTCCACACAAACCCTGATTTCTTCAAGAGTGTGGTTAATGGTTTACTAATGGATCCATAATGTTGGATGAACTTCCTATAGTAACCAGTTAAACCAAGGAATCCCCTCAATTGTGTGACATTCTTGGGTATGGGCCAAGATTGCATAGCTGAGATTTTAGTAGGGTCAGTGGCTACACCATTGAAGGAGATTATGTGCCCTAGATATTCTACCTGCTTCAACCCAAATGCACACTTGGACAATTTGGCATGCAGACTGTGTTCTTGCAGGGTGTTGAGAACTAAGGTTAAATGATTTTGGTGAGAAGGAAGGTTAGGGCTATATATGAGAATATCATCGAAAAACACCAAAACAAACTTTCTGAGGAATTGTTGAAAAACTTGATTCATCAGTGCTTGAAAGGTGGCCGGGGCATTTGTGAGACCAATGGCATCACTTGATACTCATAATGGCCTTGGTGAGTTCGAAAGGCTGTTTTTGCCACATCATCAGGGTGCATGCGGATTTGGTGGTACCCAGAGCGCAAATCCAGTTTAGAAAAGAACTGTGCCCCATGCAATTCATCCAACAGATCATCGATTATGGGAATTGGGTATTTATTTTTTATTGTTGCAGTGTTGAGCTGTCTGTAATCAATACACAAACGCCAGCTCCCATCCTTTTTCTTAACTAGAAGGGCTGGAGAAGAGTAAGGGCTGGTAGATGGTCGAATGACATTGGTTTTCAACAGTTCTTCAATGATCTTCTCCAACTCAGTCTTTTGAAAGAATGAATATCTATATGGTTTGAGGTTAACTGGCTTGGTATTAGGCAGAAGGGTTATTCTGTGATCAATGGCTCTTCTAGGTGGCAATTGACAAGGAGAAGCAAATACAATGGAAAATTGGTCAATAATCCTTTGTATTTCAGGCAGTAGAGGGATATTGGGCTTTTGGGTATCACACATCCAAATATGAGCCATGAGAATCTCACTATTGGCACCTAACTCCTTCTGCAGATCAATGCCCTCACAAAGGGTAATTTGGGCAGTTTCAGGTTTCACTTGTAATCTCACTGTGTGACCCTCTTTGCTAAACTCAATCCATTTCAAATTCCAATCAATTTTCATGGGACCAAGCTGAGAAAGCCAATCAATACCCAATATTATGTCATACCCTTTTATAGGTAACAGCCTAAGATCACTAACAAAATCTTGTCCTTGAAGTGAAAAAGAAAGAGAAGCACATTTTGAATCTGTTACCATCTTTTCTCCATTTGCCACCATTACAATCATAGGTGCAGTTGCCAACACTTGACAGTTTTGCCCTTGGAGCACTTGTGGATCAATGAAGCTGTGGGTGCTCCCACTGTCTACCAAAGCACACACAGGTGTAGACCCTACAATGCCCTTGAATCTCATAGTGTTGATAGGTGGTTGGCCAGTGGCTGAGTGCATGGACATGGTTGCTTCTTCTGGTGGTAAGGAGATTTCTTGTGAATCTGAGAGGGAATGTGTAACAGTATCAGGTGGTTCTAGGTCAAGGTTATCTTCAGCACTTAAAAGCATTTGAACTTTGGATTTGCAGTGATGACCAGAGAAATATCGATCACCACATTTGTAACAAAGGCCTAAGGCCCTTCTTTGCTCCTGTACTGTGTTCTTATGAGGTACTGAAGAAGTTGGGGCTTTAAGATCCAGTGCTTTTGTCTGGTCAGTATGTGGTCTGGTAAAAGTTGTGTAAGGTTGTTGTGGGAATCTTTGTGTACCTCTGAAACGCTTATACTGACTTTCAATAGCACTCTCCATATGTAAAGAGTACTCAAAAGCACTCTCTAGTGTGGTAGGGTTGTGAGCCTTAAGGTGGGGTTTGATTTCATCCTTGAGGCCAGAGATATAAGCATCGATGAAATCACGATCTGAGAAGTGTCGATTTTCTAAGAGCAACCGAGTTTTCACTCTCTCAAATTGATTCATGTATGAATCTACAGATCCAGTTTGGTGTAGGGCCTTTAAATCATCAAAGCCACTGGTTGCCGAAACTCTTTGAAACCTTCTCTCTACCAGTCTGGATAAGTGATCCCATTTAGGAGGATCATGCTCCATCAAGTACGAATCGAACCATTCACTAGCATGATCCCTAAGGTGAAGAGAGGCTAGTTGAGATTTGAATGGGGCTGGTACCATGTACATCTCAAAATAAGAGTTACATTTACGAATCCACTCAAAGGGCTTATCTCCATTGAATATAGGAAAATCAGATCTAGGGAGAGAGAATCGGACTTCATGTTGTGGATGCTCAGCATCTGGAGGATGGTGAGGTCGATTGATACGATGGTTACTGATGATTGTTGCAGGGCGGGGTTCATCAGCATCAGACCACTCAGGTGGCTTGAGATGACCACGGAGGATGGCATCCCATCTGTGTTCAAGTTCACGTTTTTCTGTTTGGTGTTGTGCATTACTGTCATCAATCTTGGCATCAAGGCGAGCCAAGCCACTAGTGAGTTGAGCTGCTAACTCGGCAATGGCTGCTTCTAAACGAGACTCCATTCGAGACTTGGGCATGCAGAGGTGGGTTGGGATCGATGGCTCTGATACCACTTGTAATGATCTTAATTGGTAAATTGGCTAAGGAATTGAGTAAACGAGATGGTAATTGATAGAAAAGAACAAGAATTTGGGATTAAAATTGTTTTTATTGATAGTTCAAGCAAATTACAAGGAAATGGAAAGGTAACGGGAGCTCAGCTCCATAAGTATGAAATAAGAAATTGGTAAAATTCATCAACAACTACTAAATTGAGACTCAAGCCTTTTATAGATTAAGGCTTTTACAAATTACTAGAGTAAAAGTTAAAAGAAAAAAAAAGATCCCGCGACAGCAGTGTCAGCAGAGTTTCAACTAATTTCCAACAACATCATTCTTCTTCTCCATTGGAAACGACTGGACGTGTCCTTCTTACTTCTGGGGCCACCTTGTCAGTCTCTTCTTTGCCTATTAATTCAATTGTAGACGGGCTTAACTTTGTTCTGTTAACGTGGCCCATTAACTCACCCGTTGGCCCATTCTCTTCCTTCTTCATCTCAGCTCCAACGGTAATAACTGCCATTTCAGATTCTGGCAAAGGTGCTGGTTCCGTCAGACACTGTAGTGCTGACAATAGAAGGCCTTGTAATTGGGCCTTGTAATTGGGCACAGTGCATTTCTTTTAAATATTTTGATATCCACTTCGATAGGAGGCCTTGTAATTGGGCCTTGTATTTGTTCAGACCTAATGCTAGTCGAATGCATAGAGGAATTAAAAAGAAAAGGCTTTGAATTTGATCTCATGATTCATGAAGAAGTCCAGAAGGTTAAAATTGCCATAGAGAGTGCTACAGCCTACAGGGTTGAAAGAAGTGGTATGGTACAAATGAAGAGAGAGTTTCTAGAGTTCTTGGAGAAAGTTCTATTATGAAAAATTATTAGATTTTTTTTTTTTTGGCAAGACATATTACAAGTAATGATTACAAGTATCTTTGTGTTGTATAACAAGCATTGTAAATAGTGATTAGAAGTATTAATAAAAGGTGAAGTTTATTTATGGACCCACGTCGAAGATGATGAGCAAGGTATTAAAGAAGAAAGTCTTTCTATGTACTCAAATGTTAGGTGATGATGGTGTCGAAGAATTCGAGCTGAAACTCATGAAGGACCTAAGGTAAAACTCATATATAAATCTACATTAGAGGAGATGAGTCGAGACACTAAAAAAGAAAGCCCTATATAGACCTAAATGTGAGGTGACGATTGTACCGAAAGATCAATGGTGAAGCCTTCTATAGACCAATGGTGAAGCCCTATGAACCAACTAAATTCCAAATGTTGGACAAATCTAAGATCTAATTAGAGTACTTGGCTAGACGTCCATTAAAGTTAAATCTAAACCTAGAAAATGCAAACAGTAAATATTAGGAAACCAGAATTAACTGCTACCAGAACTAGATGAAACATACCTACTAGTTCTGTCCCTAAACCTATACAACCTAAATCAAAAGAAACATTAGTCCTATCAACCATCTACCAAGCATCCATGTGCCACATCCAAACAAAAGACATTACACACTTTGAATTTTAGACAAGTTGGTGACATTACAAACACTTAGAACTAAAGAGAAGTTAAGGGGATGTTTGCAAAATTATACTATACCAAGTCTGATGATTAATTAAGAGATTTGTTCAGTTAGAATAAATAATTAGATCACGTTGATGTGATCTCAGATCTAACGGTTTAACAGCTAAATCTGGATGCATCAAAGTGATCTAATTCTAATCTTGCTAATCTCCCCAATTAATCATCAGAATTAGTATAGTATATTTTTGCAAACATCACTTTCAACTTGTCATTTGAGGTGAGCTTCTCCAGCAATCCATCTTCAGCCACCAATTGGGGGGCACAACTACCGGCCTCAGTTTCGGGTGAAAACACCAGCTTTGAGAGCTTGTCCTTCTTCCCTTGTACATCATACTTCTCCATCTCACCTGTACCTGTTGTGATTAAGTTGTACGTGTAGACAACCTTCTCCTGACCAATGCGGAACGCACGGCTTATCGCCTGTTTCCCCACGGCCGGATTCCAGACCACATCCAACATGATCACTCTTGAGGCACCTGTGAGACTAATACCCTCCGAACATGCCTTTGTGGATGCAAGTAAAACCCTTGCATTGCTACTCATGTCATTAAAACTGTTAATGAAGCGTTGGCGCTCGTTTGTGAGGATCTTTCCATAAATCTGGAGCACCTCAGTCTGCTCAGTCCACTGAAACATCCTCATGAGTTGCTCCTTAATCAGGTTCAGTGGTTCAATGTACTGGCTGAAGATCAGCACTCTCTCTTTTAGTGGATCACCCTTTAACAGTCGAACAAATTCTACAACAAATTTTGTCTTCACCCCAGCATAGGGATCACACCGAAGGCTCTTTAGTAGATCCAATTTTAAAAGAGAGGCCTCTCCTTCTTTAATTTTGTTGATTGAGGTTAGAAGGAAGGGATGGATCGATGCAAGAGAGGTCTTGTACTCACTGTCAAATGTGCCGCTGTTGTTGACAAGACTTAGATTCTGAATGGCTTCCCTTTGTATTTGTTCAGGATTTAGCATTATGACACACTCTCTCAATCCTGGCAGAGACTTCAAGATATCTCCTGCATGCACATGCACAAATGGTTTTAGAACCGATCGGACCTTGTCAGCATTCTCATCTGTTGCATTTTTAGTTGGAGTGTTCCAGACATCTTTGGTCTGCTTCTTTTTCTTCATTGCTCTCTCCGACCTCTCTATAGGTACCTCAAACTTTTGTGCGAATCGGGGTCTTACAAGGCAGAGGGTGTTGTGAAGCTCCAAAAAGGTATTTTGAAAAGGAGTCCCAGAAAGGATGATTCGGTTCTCTGTTTTCACTTCGTTAAATGCCTTCCATAGCCGGCTACGGTCGTTTCTTGGTGTATGACCCTCATCCAACACAATCAAACCAGGCTTTTCTAAGAGCAGCTCTCTCTCCTTTGAATCAGCACTGGTCTTTCCCAATGCATATTCTCTGAAAAGATCATAGCTCATACCTAACACACCATTCCCCTTAACCCAAGAGCAAAGCTTGACTGCGCGTGCTACTTGCATAGTGCGAGGCTCACCACGTGTCATCTCAAGGATTTTTGCATCCTCCTTGCCAGTAAGATCCTCAGAGTTCATGTTATGAAATGGGAGATCAAAATCCCATTTCTTGAACTCAGTTTCCCAGGTATTCATGATGCTGGCAGGTGCAAAAACAATCGGATTGCAATTGGGAAATGCTTTCATATAACTCTGGATGAACACTATTGCTAAACGGGTCTTACCTGTTCCTGGTGCATGAGAGATAACACAACCGCCCAGATCGTCAGATTGGGCGTCCTGTCTCTTCAACTTATCCAGTTCGATCCCACCAGCCAAATTTTGCCATATGAACTCAAAGGCATCTTTCTGGTGAGGGTACATAGTGTTGATTACACCTGGGATGAGATCCCAAACAGTTCCAGTTTCTTGGCAGGATGGTCCACTGTGCTCACAAGTTGCATTTTTCTCATGTAAATCGTCATAATACAATAGGTTCCTTGCATTTATCCTATTTGCACCTACAGCAGCATTCCTTCCTTTCGGTGCCTTCATAACAGAAAGCAAGAAAATTGTAGAATTAAAAGAGAGATTACCAACTAAAACTATAGTAGATGATTATTACAATCTGATGATGTTGATTCTGTTCATTTCTAAATGCTTTCTGTTTTTAGATACTTCTATAACTGATTAGAGATTGGCAGATAACTGATTTTTCAGTTCGGTCTATGGACAAGACTTAGTTCATGATTAAAGCTTATTTCAGCTTGTTTCTTTTACAAACCACAAAAACATGGGAAATAAATTCTAATACTCAAAACCATTGAACTTGTAGCATAGATCAGTACTGACTGGTACAAAAGCTAGCAGTCGATTTTATGAACAATCAATGTAAAAAGGTACTACAAAATTTACATGAAAAATAAACAATAGACTTACAAAGACAGGCAAGATATGTCTTATTTCAGTTTCCACATAAGAGCAGTTCCTGCACAAGTAACCGATTTGTTCATCAAGATACATATCATGCTTTCCTTCTGCACAGTAATTACCGGTCCTACTGTAGTCTGAATCTTTTTCTTTTTCCTGAGAAAAGATGGAGTCGTATACATAGTAAGTTTTACACTCGGTTACAAAAAAATACTATTTGTCCATTTATGTAACCTAGTAATATATGTAACTCAATGCAATATGTTGTCTGTGAATAATGTTGATATAAAAATTCAAGAAGGACACCAGAATTACTACAACTTAAACTCGATTAGTGCACAAATTCTGAGAATAAGGATGGAAACAATAGTGTACATAACACAATATCTCTAGTTGTATACATACGTATTAATTAATATGATAAAATCAACTAAAAGTCTGCAACAAAATCTGTCACCCTATGTTGACCAACATCAAAACGTGCAGCAAGTTCACAGAAAAACATTCTTTTCAAACAGAATATTACAAATGGACCAAATTAAAGAACAGACATCCTACAAAACAAATCAAGGTCTACTAAAAGTATGTTTATTATTTGCACCTTGAGTTGTTTTGGCAAAATATGTTTGCAATTTATTATCTGATGCCATCAGTAATTGCGTAACTAGACCAAATTAAACCAGGAGAGTTTGGTAAGAAGTACCTGCTGGGGGTTGTAAGTGCCGATCTCCTCATAGGCAAGTGCACTGTCGAAGTCCAGCCACGCCTCATCCACAAGCTCCTCAAACTCCGATTTCTCCACCGGTGGCTCTTCATCCCTCCAATCAAACACCAAAGGCAGCTCTT
This sequence comes from Eleocharis quinqueflora, assembly GCA_964058865.1. Taxonomy (NCBI): domain Eukaryota; kingdom Viridiplantae; phylum Streptophyta; class Magnoliopsida; order Poales; family Cyperaceae; genus Eleocharis; species Eleocharis quinqueflora. The sequence goes on from CAXKVX010001056.1 coordinate 83,161, forward strand.
GTGGGGCATTCCTGTCAGCCTCGGAATCAAAACCTTCGGGAACCCCCTCAGCTTCGCAATCCATCATGTTCATTATATAATCCAAAAGATCCTTCGTAACCACCGGCTGTTTCTCCCGCTTCCTTCTTGCACGTGTTGATCCACCAACCCGTTTTTCCCTCTCAATCGGCTTCTCCTTCTCAGACCTTATTTTCTGATGAGCCACATTTTCAACCTTTTCGTCTGACTCATCAGAGGAAGGTACAAGAATCTCAGAAAGTGAAGCCCATTTGTCCCTGTTTCTCGGCTGAACCTGGCTGCACCCTTCCCTCGGCATCTCACGCCGTTTGATCTTATTCTTTCTCGCTGGTACAGGGACGTCATCTTCACTGTGTTGTGAGGAAACTACACACTCAGCAGCTTCCTCCACATCTTTGTCCTTCCCTGCTACTTTACGTAATGGTGGAGCCCGTTTTTCAGCACCAAAAGGTGGAACCCGTCTCCTCTTAGTCTCATCACCCTTATACCTTCTCTTCTTCTCTGCAGGTGCAGACCCCTCATCACTTTCAAACGATTTTAGTTCTGTGACAGAATTAGAAGAGGCATCAGAATCTGAACCTGACTCAGACTGAGACCGAGACTCGGACTCTTCTTCTTTTATCTTGTAACTCCCGAGCGATCCCGAACTTGAAGATAAATCAGACATGTCAGAATCCGTAGACAAACCAGGATGCAGTTCGTCTTTCTGAAAGAATTGACTATACTTGACCCTCTCCATTTGTTGGTCTCGGAAAGATCGGGTTCGCCATGCTACACACGGTACAGGCACAGGAGCATTTTTTCTTCCGGGATTCCTCACCTTCTTGCGTTTTTTTCCCACAGCACAACCTGACTTCTTTACACTGCCAGAAGAACTGTCCGACACCACTGCCTCTGCCTTCTCTTTCCCCTTCTTTATTTCTCTCTTTCGCTCTTCCACCTTATCACCAACTTCCACCGACTTCACTTCTTCATCAGAATCAGTGACTGAAATTGTGACGACGTCTTCTGATCTTTGTTCAGACCCATTGTTTCTCACATGATCTTTGTTTAGGCCCTTCTCTGGATCTGAAATTTCGAGTATTTCAACGTCATCTTCTGACAGGTCATTGGAACCGGATCTCGACCAAGCGAAGCCATTGACTGTGCCTTCACTCGGCGCAGGCCATTCATGTTTTTGCCTCCCGGACTCCCCTTCTTGAAGCTTCGATTCTTCATCTACCACTCTTGGAGCTCTCGAGGTTTTCTTTCGGCTACCACTACCAGCAGAGGCCATTAGAGTAGACGGATGTTCTTCAGTAAGTAGCTGAGCTGAAGCAGCTTCGGAGAGAAGAGAGAGAGAGAGTTAATGGATGCTGAGTCGGTGAGAAGTTAATAGAGATGCACCATAACCATTGCATCTGCTGCTGCTTCTGCTTCTTTTGATAGAGATAGAGAGAGGAGGGAAGAAAAGAAAAGAAACCAACACTTAATTTCCTCCCAGAGTTCGTTTCTTCAGAAAAAGGAAAGGATATCCACGTGGGGCCCCATATCCAGTGGTACAACATTTGTGTGAGCTGGAGCGCCGGATGCAAGTGATTTTTATTTTTCGAATCTCTGTGTGGAGGGCAAAAGCGAAAACGCAAGTTTAAAACTTAGAAAGAGAGAGAAGAGAATGCGCCAAAACAGAATAGAAGGGGAAACACTGCTGTCAACCAGTTCAGGCCTGGTTTTTCAGTATTCCATTTCTGGAAATTCTCTTCTTTTCCTTTTGTCTCTTGTGTTTTTGTGATTCATTTCCATGCATTAATGGTTAGATATCTTGACACGCATAACTTCACTTTTAAAACTTCAATGATTCTATTTTTTTTTTTTTTTGGGTCTTTTTGCCCTCCAAGCACCAATTAATTTTACCAAGGATGTGTTTCTTTTTGCAAATTATGAATTATTTATTTGATTTGTAGATAACAGTGGAATTTTAGATTATCATTCGCCAACAGCATTGAACTTGTAACTTGTACATTATTTGAGTATATATAGGTTCAAAATTGGGTTAGACTTGTCGATTGCGGCTCACTGTTTTTTTGTTTATACTAATTTATATACAGTGCTACTTGGTGATCTGCTAATTGAAATCTTTCAACGTGGTAATTGTGGTGCTTTAATTTCTTGATACATTGATTTTGAGCACTAAGTCAGGCTAGCATTTGCTTGTAATGGCTTCTTTTTAAATTAACAGTTGTTGGGTGCTAACTTGTATCAATTAATTGTCAAATTAATATAATTGAGTATTGTATATTTAATTATGATGCCAAATATAATGGTACATCGAGTTTTTAATTGGAACATGGATGGTCACCTCCTCAATGTCACAGGTAGATGAGTAGAAGAGAAAAATGGTGGAAGAAAGGGAGAGACTGAATCCGTATCGCCTGAAATGGTCAGAAATTTTCAAGGAACAATGAACAGTTTTGTTGAGTGACACTATAACAATATTGTAGTAATTACTGTGCGGACAGATCAAAAACGTTGTAGCAGCGTTGAGAATCAGAAAACGAACAGATATTGTAATTTCAGATAATACGAATTCCAATATTTATGCTCAATGGCAACCCTACCAACTCCAAAGCCACAAATCGTCTAGGGTCATTAAATGTTAATCGTTAACAAATTACATTAAACTTGATAAATTTTGAACTAGATGAATAGATGATGAGAAAAACAAGATAAAACTTATTCAAATAGTGAGAAAGAAGAAACGGAAGAAATTGAGACAAAAAGGAGATGTTACTCAGAAGATCTTCTAGAACATCACAAATGTCTATTCAACTTGGAGATTATGCAACGTACGCGGTACAACATCCTATACAAAATATCAGAAAAGAAAAGAAGACATGGGACATTGCTCCTCTTATTAAAAACCCAAAAATCAAGCATTGTGATTGAAGAATGATATTATTGTATCATATATAATTTGTACAATGACATTAGTTTGTACCAAAAATATTAATAGTTTAAAATATTTTGACACAATTTTCCATTTTCTTTCTAACTAATAAAATGCAATGTTATCGGAAATTTCAATATGTGAATAATTAGTCTTATAATACTTATCATATATATATAATTTATACAAATTGCATTATTGTCCTTATATAATCAAGTATTGTGATTGAAAAATGTACAATTATATTAGATGTACCAAAAATTCAGGATGTACACCCAGGGGCGGACCCATGTAGTCCCGGGGGGGAGCAAGTGCCCCCCCTGAAAAAAAAAATTACAAAATTTTTTAGTGTATTTGTGCGATTTTTCAAAAAAAATTTCGAAATAACCATGTATATTTGAAAATCTGTGTTATTTTGCCCTTCCCTGGAAAAAAATTATAAATCTTGCCCTCCCCTGACGAAAATCCTGGATCCGCCCCTGTGTACACCCAGGGGCGGATCCATGCTTAGGCAAGCCCGGGCAAGTGTCAGGGCTTGATTTTCAAAAAACGCAAAATTTTGTGTATTTTTTAGTGAAAAATGAGTTTTTAATGATATTTTAGTAGGTTTTAGCAGGTTTGTGCCCGAATTTGATCTCAACCTCAGTGCCTGGACTTAATTGTGCCCGGGCTTATAAAGTCTCTGAATCCACCCCTGTGTACACCAGCATTATCCTAAAAGGAAAGCCTAAACATAAGTACTCTAAGGAGTCATTAATGAGACATTATTAGTATCCCACAAGTGAAATGGATGAAGAAGCCATAAAACATCCACTACTTTTCTCTTTATTTATGAATTATAATTGTGGTTTCTCTCAACTAAATATACGTATTCATCGACTATCCAATTTAATTATTTTGTATATATTTTTACAAATTCATACACAACATTCTTGTGCTTCACAATTAGAAATTATTTTCATTAAATAGATAGATGATTAATTGTAATTCCCACAAAAGTTGAACATATATCCACCTCAAAGAGTGAACGCTAGGTACTATTACATGATAATATATAAAACCCCTTTGTTTTTCAAAAAACAACAACTATTAAAAGTCAAGAGAAAATATTTAAGTCCCAAATTTCCTGTGAGAGTTTCTGTGCTTTTTTTTTAATCCGCACAAAGACATCAATATAAAAGTTCCGGTGTCATATATAATTGTGATGACATCATGATATGATATCATTGTGTCAATCACACCTGAGTTCCTCAAAAACAATAATATAATGTACAATCTTCTTCATTAAATCACAACCGTTCAAATTTAATTCAAATATTTAGATTAATTAACTGTACGTCACAACTATGATAACATATACGGATCCAATATATGGATCCAAAAGTTAAATATTTCCATCAATCCAAAAGGTCAGTAATAATATTTATGTAGGACTCGAATTTATATCCCAAGATATTAATTAATAAGTGTGATCTTATTACGTGCTTACTGTAGGCCCTCTGATCTTATTACTTTTAAATACATTTATTTTATTCATCAATTTCTAATAGGACCTCACTACAGTCGGCTCGTATAGACTGAGAGGAAGGAGTAAGACGGAATGCGGCTCATTATAGCCCGATGACGGTGACAAGATACTTGACCCGTCAGAATCAAAGACCTATTCTCGCTCAGATCGTCGGGCTCATAAATAGACAGACATAGACATGAAAAATGACAAATAATTAAGACGAGAATTAATCATTATATTTCTTGTTTTTCTCTCTTTATCTCACTTTAGTCTCTCTTGTATTCTTTCTTGCTTTCGGCTAAATCTAAACCACTTTCTCTAGTAATCTTCTTGTCCTCTCGTCTCGACTCACAGAGACGGATCAACTTCCATATATTTTTTGGAAAACGGTGAAGTTATCGGTAGTAGGGTTTGCCCTCCCCTGGAAATTTTTTGCAAAAAAAACTTGTTTATTTTTACGATTTGTTTGTAAAATAAACATGTATATTTAAAAATGTGCAGCATTTTGCTTCCTGAAAAAAAAATTATAGATCTTATCATTTCTGACAAAAATTCTGAATCCGACCCAGATTTTCACCAAAATGGGATTTCCGTGCAAGAACAAAACGAGAAAAAAAGAAAGAAAAGGAAATTGTAGGCTAAGGGCCAAAATAACTTGATACTGCAATATGGTATTTTCATGCCCAATTGATTAATTTTGAATCTCTAGATTAGCTAAGACTTGTCTTTGAGTTCAAGTAAAAATTGCACCTTTTTCCAAGTAAAGATTAGAAATCAATTAATTAAGTTATCTATTTTAAATTATCTATATAATTAAAAAGAATCATTTTGAATTTCGAATATACAATTTTCTACACTAAAGACATTTTTTTTTGTTTCCACTAAACTAAGAAGATAAAAGCCGCACAATATTTTTCAATACCTACAAATAAAAGTCGCACCAATAGCTGATTTCAAATAAGTTTGAAATTTCCAACAAAAACATTTAAAGTTCAAAATTCAGCTAGAAATCCATGAGGCATACAGTAGCGGAGCCATGCTTGGGCAAGCCCGGGCAAGTGCTCGGGTTTGATTTTCAAAAAATTCAAATTTTAGTATATTTTTAGTTATTTTTGTAGTGAAAGATGAGTTTTTAATGATATTTTAATGGATTTTAGCTGATTTGTGTTCGGATTTGATCTCAACCTCAGCGTCCGAGCTTAATTAACTGTCTAGGCTTAAAAAGCCTCTGAATCCGCCCTGAGCATACTCATGTCCAAAGAAAGGTAAGACTTGAGAATTTAACTACTATGGTAAAGCTAGATGTTAATTGTGATAATACTTGAAAAATTCTAGCAAATTAAAAAGATCGTCTTTTGGTAATTCTTTTAATCATAAATGAAGTGAGTTGACTTAAAGCATGAATACACATTTTTTTAACATTGTAGATGTATTATAACATAATTTTACATGTAATATCAAAATCAACTTGCAACGGATGCTATAAAATTGTGGCAACAATTCGACCTTGCTTAATAATTTTTTCAACTCCATCAATGGATGAAGAGTCAGCTCTTGATATAGTAGTTAAGAGTAATGCTTTTTCAGTGGCACAATTTCGATGGCACAATGACGCTATTGATTAATCTAGACGCTCGAATTAGATTTCGAGGTGCATATTACAATTTATGGGACTCACATTTTTGAGGTCTTTAGATCTAAATTTGACACTTCGAGCAAAACCTTATTTCTTCTAAGAAAAAAAACTATCACTTGGGTGAGTAAATTTACGGAAATTAAAAAAGGGTACGTAACATATTATCATTTAAATTTGATGAATTTTAGATGACAAATATATCTGAACTTATTTTAGAACTGCGAGCACATAACGCATTGCATCTTAGCAGAATTTGTGCATAATGTCAATGAGATGAAGGATTGAGTTCTACGAGCAAGGATGTCAATTGGTCTTATTCGCGGGTATTTTGTCTATTTTGCGGTCTATTCGGCTCGCGAAAATATCATATCCAGCATACCCGATCTATCGAGGTGGGCTTAGATTTGGCAGTCCGATCTATCCATGGGCATCACAACCCGACCCATGGGCTACCCGTGCAGGTTCGTCCAGTACTCCAGTGCATCACAACATCAAGACATCAAATAAAAGACAAAATTTTTCATTACTGAATGTACATTTTGTAATTACTGAAATGTAAAGTTTGTAATAATTTCAGAATTTCAAATTCATATCGATTGAATATTTGATATCATAATCAGCTATCATTATTATAATCGGCCCAATCTATTCAGGTCTCACATCATATACTAAGGTCTAATCTAATTCAATAATCCGCCTATGGGTAGTCCATGGATATAACTTTACAGTTCATGGCCCGCCCCAGCCCGTCCATAGGCCCGACCCTCCATGACAGCGTGCCGAGCGCGTATAGTGCTTGGATCGGATAGGCATGTGCGGGCCGGCGAGCCAAACTGTCATTCCTAACTACAAGATAAGATCAGGCACATGCTAGAACTTGATTTAAAAAATGTTTAAAAAATTATTTTTTTTGTCATTTTTTATTATTTTGTGTGTAGACTTAATTTTAAGAACATGACTACAGTACTTCACAAAGCATCAAACAAGCAGTACTTCGTTTTCGTATCTCCAATTTTAAAGTCAGAATGATCGATACAAACCGTCGAACTTGATATTCATATTAAATCTTCTTGGAATCAAATTTTATATTTTTTCTAGAATTTATTTGCTATTTTTTAAATAGAGTGAATAGTCAATTAATCTAACAATTTTTTAATCATTAGGTAAAAAAATTTCACATCTTTAAAAAATAATAAAAAAATATAAAATTTGGTCTCTAATGAAAATTTAATATGAACATCTACTTCTATGATATGAATCGATCGTTTAGACTTTCAAATTTTAGAATTTTAGATACGGAGTCGAAGGCACGATAGCATGTTTTAATTTGAATACTAACTTTTCGTGTTGGGGATTCACTCTTCTCCGAGTCCACCGAGGTGTCGGTATGTATCTCATTCCAGATGTTTCTAAACATGCGAAATTATGAATTGGTATTTGGTACACAGAATTATATCAAAGTTGCATAATTAAAAGAATCATGAGATATTACATCGTTCCCTTGAAGCTGAAGTATAGAAACAAAGCTAAGCATGCATCATGCATGAATCATGCATGCTTGTCCCACTTGTAGTTGCAAACTTGCAAATCAAAATCACAAACGCAAACTAATGCTTAACGCTGAAGAGTGAAGAATCTGGAGCAAAGCAAAGATTTCTGTTCAATCATCTCAAGTTAATAGCAACAGAAGAAGTCAGTAAGTGTACCCTGCTTAATACTGTGCCTCGGTTTGCAAGGAACGGAGAGGATGAGGTCTCGATCGAGACTGGAGAGGAACAAAACAAAAAGGAACAGGAAAGGAAATAAAGAGAGTAGTATTAGTATATTCCAATGTTGTGTACTTGTGTGTTTGCCAATTTTGATGGTGAGCACTTGAGCTACATTTTTAACATCTTCTTTTCTTTCTTTTTCTTTTTTTCTTTTTGGAGGCTGATTGCAACCAGCAGTTTTTACATTTTTATTTTTAAAAATTCACATACTTATCATTATAAAAAGAAAAATTAGTTCTCTAAACAAGATAATATATTTGAAATATTGACTTAAAATTTCTCCATTTTTTTAATCACTTAAAATTTAATTTCAGAAAATAAAATTGTTTGCTAATAGTAGCTAGAGAGATCAAGTAGCACTCAAAAAAGTTTGCAAACAACCATGATTAAATGAGTCCACCAACAAATGTAGATTTTATGTGACGATTAAAAACCACTACAAATCGATAATAACACGTACCATGCATGCATAATAATGTGTGTAGCGTTAAGCATCTGCAACAAGGAATCCGGACGACGCGAGGTGTGGGTCCATCTCGATCGGTCCATTCCAAGACAGTGGTCCACGCAATTAATTGACTGGAGTAGACTAGACTAGATATAATAGACTATATAGTCTTATATATAATAGACCATAGTCTTATAGACTATGATGTGGGACCCGCGCTCTGACCATCTAACCCTTCTTTAGCTCTTGGATGAGAAGGTGAGAACTGAGAAAAGCAACAAAGCAACTAAGCAACGGGATGAGAAGAACAAGTTCATTAATTGCTCTCCGCTGCGTGCTGCGTGCCTCCACTTTTCCACAACTTTGCTTTTTCTCTCCTTTTTCTTCTCTTACTCTACGTGCTCTTGGTCTACCATGATGTTATTATCACTTTGACGCTGGAAGTTGGGCCCCACATAGGAGTATAGTAACTGCAGAAAAATTCACCCTTGTTTAGACGGTGAACCGGGTGCATCGAATAATAAATTCTCTCTTTTTTGCTGCCACTCGCTTTTCGTCTTTTTTTTTTCTTAATTGCTTCCACACTAACCAGACAGACACAGTGTGCGTGTTGTGTGCGAGGGAGGGAGAAAGAGCGCTGTGATCCAGCTCACTCTTCTTCTGTCTGAGTCTGAGTCTGAGTCTCCCCAAAACCACAACTTACTCTTCTTCCTTTTGAGTTTCCATGATTTCTCCTCAAATCGCATGATTTCCATTTGGATGCAAATATCATATCAAGTGGAAAACGAGCGATGGCGAATTTTGTTCCATGGATTATTCTCCTCCTTTTCCTCTTGCCATTGGCTTCCGCTCAAATGTCAGGTTATATATCTTTTCTCACTCATTTCCATTTATCAAATTGTTCATATTCTCTTCATAATTCGCCTACAACTGTTAGGAGTTGGAAGGAGAATTTATCTACTGCCAAAAACAGCCACAGTATACTGTTTCTGCTTTTGTTTCATCCTCTTTATTTACAATTTTTGTCACTATTGCCAATCAATTTGTCTTGGCTTCTACGTATAGTTAGCTAGTTTATTTATATAATAGTAGCTAGTGCCTTAATTAATATGAAGAGAGAGAAAATAATAATATCAATCGAACTAGCTGCTGTCAGTCTAATACTGTGCATATCTCAATACACCAACCCCTTCAGAAAATGAGAAAGTCAAAATTTCTTACCTCTCTGGTATTTACAATCTGGTAATAGGTTTCATAAGTCTGGACTGTGGAGGTACTGACTCCTACACTGACAATATCGGCCTTGAGTGGGCCCCAGATGACAAATTCCTCTTCGGCCAGCGTGCGAACATCTCAGCACTGGCCCCCACCGAACGACAGTATACAACAGTACGCTACTTCCCAGCTGACAACCGAAAATACTGCTACACGCTCAATGTGCGTACCCGTACCAGGTACCTGGTGCGAGCCACGTTTCTTTACGGAAACTTTGACAATAGCAATGTTTACCCCAAATTCGACCTCTCTCTCGGTGCCACTCCCTGGAGCACAATCGTGGTTTCAGATGCTTACAGCCCCGAAATCGTAGAGCTGGTGCTGTTGGCCTCCCAACCTACTCTTAGTGTCTGTGTCTCTAATGCAAGTACCGGCTTGCCTTTCATATCTACACTCGAGTTGAGACAGTTTAATGGGTCCGTGTACTATACCCAGGTCGAGGCCCACTATTTTCTTAGTCTTGCTGCCAGAATAAATTTTGGCGCTGAGAGTAATGATTCTATAAGGTACCATTTGGTTATTTTTTTCTTAACAACTGTTTCAAGGGTACTGCGTGATACATTATGAAAAAAAAAACTTGTAAGATTTGAGGCAGATTACTAATATATAGATGTATGATAATTGCTTGTAGCGCACCAGATTGGTAAGAAAGTGTTACAAAAACCACCTTGTTGCCTCCCACTGATACTTAAACAACTCATAAACTGATTGATTGTAAACAACTCATAAACTGATTGATTGTAATTAGCAGTAGTGTTTGCACTCAACCGTTGACTGTTCCCACACCCTTAGTAAGGTTATAACCGAAAGAAAGCACCTCCGAAATAGTTATCCAGGAACTCAGTTACATAATGGAAGCACTTTTCAAAATTCCATTTTTAATATATTTTATTGACAGAAGAGAATTTCCAGGTACCCGGATGATCCATTTGACAGGATATGGCAATCAGATTCTATTAAAAGAGCAAACTACCTAGTTGATGTTGCTCCTGGTACAGAGAAAATTTCAACAACATCCCCTATATTTGTAGGTTTTGATGAAATGCCCCCTCAAAAGGTCATGCAAACAGCTGTAATAGGAGAAAATGGAACTCTAACATATCGTCTAGACCTTGAGGGCTTCCCCGCAAATGCATGGGCATTTTCTTATTTAGCTGAAATTGAAGATTTGCCCTTAGATGAGATCAGAAAGTTCAAGTTGTTTGTGCCGGGTCGATCTGAGTTCAGCAAACCTACCATAAATGTGCAAGAGAATGCTGGAGGGAAAAACAGGCTGTATGAGCCAGGGTTTTGGAACATTTCTCTCCCGTTCGTTTTCTCATTTGGGCTTAGAAAAACAAATGACTCGTCAAGGGGGCCCATTTTGAATGCCTTGGAGATCTACAAGTATTTGGATATCAATACCGGCTCTCTGGATGGTACATAGTTTGTTATTATTTAAATCACTAAAACTGGGAATTTATCTACCACCCTATTATTAGATAAATCCCTAAACTACTATTTCCTCATTGTTCATTAAATCATGAGGTAATTATAGATATTGAAGAAATGGGCATATTATAGGGGATTTTTATGTTTTGGATGTTAGTTAGGGGTATATGGTATATGTGTTTTGCAACAAATTCACATGAATTTGAGTATCACTTGTTGATACCTGTTGGTTCGATACGGTCCTGTACTATTGATCTCACAAGGTTACAAGTTTGGTATGGGTACCTTGAAATGATATCATAAAGTTTGATCCGCTTAAAATATTTTGGCTATTTTGCTTTGAAAATTGTGTAGCAACTACCATGGCTAGTTTTGTTTTGAACTACCCACAAGCAGTGTGGGCGCAAGAAGGCGGTGACCCATGTCTACCTGCTTCATGGACTTGGGTTCAGTGTAGTGCTGATTCACAACCCCGAGTTGTTTCAATGTATGAATCTTTTAATTGTCTTGATATTCCTATATGAGTTTATATGTACAACTCAGAAGCATGGTAGATACCCAATCAAATTACCTTTCTTCCCCTGTTTATGTGTTGAGAGTTGGGACAGACACTATGGGGGGCTTAGCAACTCCTGAAACAAATGGGGAAGGGAGTAAATTTGATAAATGATATGTTTTTGAGGTGTTCTGCATGAAACCCTGTTTTTTTTAGGTAAGACATGATATTTTGAAATTATAACAAGAAACTATCTCTACAGGGTGCCTTAAAATGAGTTTTTGTTGCAGTGTATTATCTGGGAAGGGCATAACTGGAAATATCCCTTCTGAGCTCACGAAACTACCTGGCTTGGTTGAATTGTATGTTTTGATCCGTCTTTGTTCTCTCTCGTCTTTCTTATGGTTGCATGAATTTAAATTTGCATAGGTACCCCTTGAAGTACTTGTTATTTATTTCATAACCGGGCTATTTTGTTCCCCTTAGGTTATTAGCTCACAAGAAATTTGGCAAACAACTTATTTCTAAGTAATGCTGCACCATATGTTGGTATATTGATATGAAACTCTTAAAAAGAGCCCAGGTCATATGTTCAAAACAAAGGTGTTTGGTGGGGCATATATGAAGAAATGTTACATCATTTTTCTTACTTCTCTGTGTTTTTCTTTTTTCCTTTGTTTGTAAATTAAAAGAAAGGACACTTCAACAACAACAAAACCTTTATTCCCAAAAAAGTTTGGGTAGGCTAGAGATGAAACTAAAAAATGTGGGCTTCATTTCTATGAGAATGGCTGAATATTTATGTTGCCCCGCCAAGCCTATCGCAACCCTCATTTTCCTAGCTTGGGACAGACTATGTAAAACTACATAGGTGGAGTTAGAAAGGATACTTCTGATAAAAAAAAATGTATTTTAATGTAGACATCTTGATGGGAACTCATTTTCGGGTCCAATACCTGATTTCAGTGAATGCCACAACTTGGGGACCATGTAAGATGCTAACTTTTTATTTGTTTTCCCAAGGATTTTGAATGAGTGTCTGTTATCCTTAATTATTATGTATGTCAATCTTATGTGGCAGACATTTAGAGAATAATGACCTTTCTGGTGGATTGCCGTCATCTTTTGGTGACCTACCAAATCTGAAGGAATTGTAAGTCTTATTTCTGAAAAGTTCTGGAAACTTGCACCTAACAAACATGATAGCAGTTTACTTGGTGTTATTTACTTGTTTGCAAGTATGTAAATTTGATTGAAGAAAGTTTTACTGATGTAAGGGATAATTTAAACCAAAATCAATAGAAGTTAAAAACTAAAAATGTTTATAATAGAAAGATGAATTTCAGATTTTGAGGGTTGGATCCGGTCTTTAAACATTTGTTTTCTGTAATTCAAACCTTAAAAAGCTGAGCATATCCAAGCTCTATATTGTGCAGATTTCAGCTATTTTATTGTTTTCACCAATTTTAAATTAACTATCGATAATGTCTATTAAATAAATGCAGGTACGTCCAGAACAACAAGCTCTCTGGAGTAATACCGCCAGGTCTAATGAAGAAAAATATCGTCTTTAAGTGCGTATCTTATTTGTTTTATTTATTTAATTTTCTTCCCCACAAATATGCAGCTTGTTTTTACATGGATACCTTTTTTCTGTATGCACATGTGTAGCTACACAGGAAATGCTGATCTTCTTACAGAAAGCAAAGGAAAGAACACGGCTGTAATTATACTCTTTACCATAATTGGTGTTGCTGTGCTGCTTGTAATTGGTATAGCATGTTGCTTATTTTCGCAAAGGAGAAAGGATACCAAATCATTAATTGGTAAACTTTGGAAACTCTTTTTTTTTGTATGATGTATATCTTCTCAGCATCTGTTATTTTTCTTTTTAATTTGACACATATAAAGTCAGCTGGATTCCCGTTTAATTAAAGGTTGGAAATAGCTTTGGTGAAAATTGCAAACCACCCATCACTTATCCCTCTTGTAGAAAGCATCCTCGACTTTTGGTATTTGCAAAATGTCCCCCCAACGCAAGCTATGGTAATAGAGCATTGCTCTACATTCTCTAAACGTGACCTCAAATGTGAAGTACTCTTGTTGTTATTTACCTTATAGTCTTATGTGTTGCCTCATTTTCTTGATAAGTCGATTCCTTGGATCAAGTAAGAAAAGATTTCAGATACATAGTGTTCTTAAAGGATTAAAATTCATGCAAGCAAATAAAAGCCACTGAGGTGCTTTTGTTAATGCCAAAAATCTGGGTGGCTGATCTGCATATATGGTGAAGTATTAGTTTTCTGCTACAAATGTCTATTAGATATATTTTCTTCTTGATTAATATCAGAAAAGCCACTGAGGTTTATTGGTTGCATCTGCACATATAGTTCTAGAAGTACAGAAATGATAACAATCGTGTTTTCTATTTTTTCCAGAAGGTAGCTACAATGCTGTGATAGTTTCACCACCACCACCACCACAAGCAAGAAAACTTGGCACATACTTCAGTGAAGTGGCAACAGAATCAGCACACAGGTTTGCCTTGTCAGAAATAGAAAATGCAACTGATAAATTTGAGAAGAAAATTGGCTCTGGAGGCTTTGGAATTGTGTATTATGGCAAATTGACTGATGGTAGAGAGATTGCTGTGAAGGTGCTTACAAATGAGTCGTATCAAGGGATTCGGGAGTTCTTGAATGAGGTACTTTGTGATCTGCAGCTACCTGTTTAGGATACTTTCATCCAAAACCCATATTGTGAGAGCAGTATGACTAATCATGAAAAGGGCATTATTTATTTGGGTTAAATATGATATAATTTGCAAGGTAAAGAGAAATAAGTGATTCCTCAGGTTCTTTCTTTGGTAAATAAGGAATTTGTATTACTTAGGTTGTTTCATTTTATTTTGACTAAAAGTAGGGGTACCTGCCTGTTTCATTGAAACAGATGTCTAAATACAATAGGGTCCTAAATACCTATTTATCAAAAGATGATATAATAGGTAAATTAAAGATATAGCAAAAGTAAACTACCTATTACAACCAGTGATTCAAATTTCCTGTTTTTTCTCTAACCTCCCTATGAGTTACTCAAACTATCTGACTTACTCAAAACAAACCTGACTTGCGCACAAAAGCAATACATCTGTAGCAAATATAACGTCTAACAAAATTAACAGTTTTTTCAACACCAAACACAAAACCACCAAATTTCAGGACAATATCAACATAACCAAAACATATTTTCATCTTCCATCATGCGCTTCTCTACTGTCAGTGATCAGAGCGTGTCCAAACAAACTTAGGTTGTTTCATTAATGTGCAGTTATTTTATTTTGGATCGCTAATTCATTTGTTAATGAATAATTTAGCTTCCTGTCTTTAGAAAAAAGAAGTGTCCATGTTAAAAGACAGAAAATGCCTTGGTTTGTTGAGATTCTGCAACTGTCATTGCCTGAATACTACTGTTGCCATAATTATCATTCAAGTTACTAACCATTATCATTTGTTGGTATTATTCAGGTGACATTGCTTTCACGGATACATCATAGGAACCTAGTAACATTTTATGGTTATAGTCAACAAGATGGCAAAAACATACTTGTTTATGAATTCCTGCATAATGGCACTCTGAAAGAGCACCTTCGGGGTACACTGTTTCATCTTAGCACCAAGTTCTGCTGTTCATCACATTTTGTATGTTTATAGTACTTTCAACATGACGTCTATCATCAATGCAGGGTCTTCTGAAGATAAAATTGTTAGTTGGCTCAAGCGCCTTGAGATTGCCGAGGATGCTGCAAAAGGCATTATTTTGATGTGCCTAAAATTTAATTCCATAATATATCAGTTTGTTTAATTAAAACAACACAGATGTATTATTTTTTTTATGTTTAGTTTTTCCAACTTTTTTTTAATATAAATTACTCAGGTATAGAGTATCTTCACGCTGGTTGCTCTCCTACTATAATACACAGAGATTTAAAGAGCAGCAACATACTGCTGGACAAGCACATGAGAGCTAAGGTCTCTGATCTTCGGCCTCTCTAAACCTGCTGCTGATGGGGTCCCATGTGTCAAGCATAGTTCGAGGCACAGTTGGGTACTTGGATCCAGAGTAAGTTCTCCTTGCAAGCAGAATTTTCAATATAACATAAGAATTGATGAACAAAGTACTCCATTACTCCCCTCATTAATGATCTTTGAATGTTACCCAAATTACCTTCCTTTTCTCCTCATTTACATAGATTGCGAAAAAGGTGTTCCAACCTTTGAAGGTTCAACCTGTATTATAGGAGGTGTCTATATGTTTTTTTTCCATGCAAACTATCATCTGTATGTCAAACAATTTTCTAGATAGTGAAAACACATGTTGGGAACTATCAATGTGTTCAAATTACCAGATACAAGTTCAAAAGGACATTGAAAGTTCTCAAAGTTCTTTAAATAAATATGAAACCTATACAGGCTAGCCTATGAAATATTATGTTAAATGTTGGACAGTCCTCCTGATTCTAATGCGCAAGAAACCAACATTGATGCAGATTATGTGTTTGGATCCATTTTTTTTATAGAATTATAGATTAATCAGGATGTCGTTCAATAGAGTACATGCGAAAAGATAACATTGGAAATTTTGTCAGTTTCTAGTTCACCTAGCAATTTGTGCCCAGAAAATGTCTAAATGTTGGGCACAAATATGAGAAGTGTTTGGTGTCATTTCAAATACAATAGGTGTTGAATGTGCAAAATAACCTTTCACTTATTTCACTAAATCTATCTGTTTTGCCTTACATTTTCTCTTTTACTTCCTCCTAAATTTGTTATAATGACGCAATGTTAATAACAACCAGAATGATGCTAGAGATATTTGCACCCATTTTCATTGTCCCCTTCTCTTTGTAAACTGCACAGGTACT
>CAXKVX010001057.1:0-32130 GCA_964058865.1 Eleocharis quinqueflora
TGATTTGAAATTATGATGCTCATCAATCTTTTTCAAATTTTATAAGTTATTCGTTCACCTCCTCTCTGTTTTTTATTTCTCTTCAACTTTCTTTCTCATAATATAAATTGTTAAGTTTAATTTATTGGAGTCTTTAATTAATTATATGCAACGGATATATATTTCTCTTTTTTTGTGTATATATATATATGTTTGTATGGCTCTATTCCTTCTCCTTGCCTTTCATCGTGACATATGAAACTACAACGTAGGTGATAAAATGTGTCACGTCTCCTTCCGCAGCAACGGATATATATTTCTCTTTTTTTGTGTGTCTAAAATGCCACGTACTACACTACATTTATACAATTTTATGTCAACAAATTGTAAGCACACACATCAAATGATATCATATTTTACAGTTAGTTTTTCATGATGAACGACGGAATTGGATTTGATTAAAAGAAAAAATCAATTAATATCTTTGAATTTACCAAGTGAATCAATTATCATTTTACATTAGAAAGTTTATCACAAGGGTGTAAGTCAAATTGTATAATCTGACCGATCGAGAAAATTACGGATTTTAGAACTTAATTAGTTTGGTACAAATTGAATTTTAGTTAACATAATTATTTAAGTGTAGCTACAAAATTTGTAAAAAAAAAATTAAATGAGCATCATAATTTCAAATCAGTAAAATGGCTCAATCAGTTAAAAAAATTATCATACTCAGACAGCAACGCCTTCTCTTAACTTTCTTTACAAATGTCAAGTAAACTACAAAGTCACTTTTTACTTCTATTACAAAAACAATAGAAAAGTATCAAATAAATTACTAATGAGAGTTTAAACTAAAAAAAAAACAAATTTAAAATAACATTTGTCCTTTTCTAAATAAACTCACCAGTCACTAAACCATCTTTCCTCCTCCCCTTTGTAGTTTGTCCTCGTGTTTGATGTTCTTGAGAAAAATCAAGAACTTTAAATGTGTGTTCAATATATATACAAAATTATGCAGATAGACAGTTATTACTTACCAGTACAAGAAAGAAAATTGGGCGACTGGTTGCGACATTGCGATATGGTAATTTGCGACTTTTTTATTTAGAGAGTAGTCGGCGCCGAGACAATCGTGCAGAGAAATGGAACAAATAAATGAAAATCAATAAGAATATTAGACTGAATTGGGCTGCTGGAACAAAGATAGGTACTTGGGTTTTTAGGGGTAGGCACTAAATCAATTATTCACTGGGCTTTTGTAGAATTCTAAATTTCATAGATAGTCACTTGTCTACCCCTGCAGTAATGTAGATTCGTCTCTGACACTATCCGTTTCTTATATGTGGTGAATCATCTCAGTTTGAAAAGGAAATTTCAGAATACTATGTTATTTGATGTTTCCTATTTAAGTTCTGACAAATGTAGTATACTCTCTTGTATAGAATTTATTATTCTGATTTCAGTTTTGTTGTTAGTCGAGTTGTCTAACGGTATGTCGGTATATAACAAATACAAGCATCTAGATCAGTCTAACGTGCGTAATGATCACAAAATATAGTAATTTCGTTAACCATTTTTATTGAATGATTAAGAAATTTTGTTTTGTTAATTGTTTTGTTAAAGAAAACGATTAAAATGATCGAAACGAAACACAATCAAACTCATTCTCTTCGCTCTTCATCCATCTCTTCTCTCTCTCACTAAAGCAAACCATGAA
Source organism: Eleocharis quinqueflora (assembly GCA_964058865.1). NCBI lineage: Eukaryota > Viridiplantae > Streptophyta > Magnoliopsida > Poales > Cyperaceae > Eleocharis > Eleocharis quinqueflora. Next base: position 1,700 of record CAXKVX010001057.1, read on the forward strand.
TTGATGGTGAACAATTTTAATCATACATCAGAATCAAATCATTCATCCCCTCATTCGAGCAATCCTCATCTCCTCTCTCGTTATCTTCTCTCAGCATAACATTTTTCTCTGAAATCAAAACAATTCTAACAATACACAATCACAAATGAAACTACGAAACAATATGTTTTCGTTAATCGTTTCATTATTTAAACGAAAAAAATTCATTTGTCACGAAACGAAACGATGAAACGACTGATCATTGACAGGTCTACAAGTGCCTTAGAGGCAACGCTATATTAAGAAATTCAATACTATTACCTATTTTCCATATTTCATCACATTTCAGCCTTTACAATTGGGATAAATAACAGAGGATAGAAAACCTCTTCCTCTTCCCCTGTTCTCCCTGTATAAGACCTCACACCTCCCCTGTCATCACTAATCAAAGTGTGAAATGGCTTTTCAGTTTCTCCTTCTCTCTTTTCTTGGGTTTCTATTCAACAATGGAGCTTCCTCGTATACCCCATCTCAAGATCGAAATTTGAATTATATAGCTGAAGCTCCTTTGTATAACACAAGTGACCGTCAGACTCACCATCGGCAAATTGTTTTCAATGTCGATCATTACGGCGCGAAAGCTGATGGAAGTGATGATTATAAGGTTTGATTGACGCATTTTATCTTTTAATGTTTCAATTTCCTTTCTTTCTTTTTACTTTGTGGATCAAGTTTGTATGTGCTGTGAAAAAAACAAAAAAAACATCGATGTACATATTCAGAAATGAGGAATGTCAAACATATCCAAATTGGAAAAGATAAATGGGCAAATTTTTACTTTTGGGTAACCTTATTTTTCTTTCTTTTAGAAAGAAAGAATTTAGGACTGACTGAACATTGTCCTGTAATTTCATAGTAGACATGACATTATCAACTTTTTCATGGGTAGATAAATAATATTTTCTTTTTATTTTATTCTAATTATTATTTATATATTTATTTAGGCATTTAAGAGGGCTTGGAAGGCTGCTTGTAATTCAACTTCTGATTTCTCTGTTCTCCTTGTTCCTAGTAAAAAGACCTACTTAGTAAACCCTATTATTTTTTCTGGTCCTTGTGAAGCAAGAAGTATCACAGTAATGGTAAGGCTAACCTACTTAAATTGGAAAAGTTTCTTCCATACCCCTAATAAAACCTCAATATCCCATACCTATATAATTTTTAGGAACATAATAGTAATACATGGGAGGCACAAAAAGTTTCAATTGAAATCAAGAAACATGTCAGAGTTGGAACAAATATATGTATGCTAATTGTCAGAATATGCTGGGAAATGTGGATGTTTGAAGGAGTCACCTTTTCTGGTTTCTCAAAAGGATAATGTTTCGTAGATACCACATTTGATACCGACTATCGATACCGATGTTATTATGCAAATTTAGTTGAGTTATTATGCACAGTATTTGAGTTATTATGCATGTTATTTCATGTTATTTTTATATTGAAAAATTATTATGCATGTTAACAAAATAATGTACATAATAATTCAAATAGCATGCATAACTATTTCAGTATAAAAAATAACATGCATAACTATTTCAATACAAAAAATAACATGCATAATAACTCAAATAATATGCATAATAACTCAACTAAAAGTGCATAATAATATCGATATCAATAGTCGGTATCAAATGTGGTATCTATGTATCAGGTCCCTTCCCAAAAAAGTAACCATATCAATAAATTCAGCAGACTAAAGGGATGTGTGGGACAATACTAGTTTATATTTAGAGTAATAAAAACTGAAGAAGAGTTGGCCAGTTGGGGTATATATGCAATGCAAGTTATTGCTTGTAATAATTCTATAAACACAAAAACTTCTCATCAATTATGAGCATGAATTGTTAGTTGAATTTGCAAATGCAAATGTGTTTCAGATAAATGGAAAATTGAAGGCTCCATCAAATAGATCCATTTGGTTAGAAGAAGAAGATGTAGACTATTGGATCAGATTTAGAAATGTAAAACATCTGACAGTCAATGGTGGGGGCGAGCTTGACGGATCTGGTCAAGTTTGGTGGCAAAATTCATGCAAGATAAATGATTCACTGGTACCTATGCAATTTATCTCTATATGTAACATTCTGAATTTGTGTACATTTCTTTTTATCTGCAAAATAGCATCACAAAAAAGTACCCCTGGTGAAACTCAATTGCACTTCATATTATTTTAACATTGACATGGTACAAATTTCCTTCAGAAATTATTGTTTTTGCAATTTTTTCATGTTATTGTTTCTTTTCTAATTTTCATCAATAAATAATAATATTTTCACAGGGACTCTAACTTTATTTTTTTTTCTTTTCAGCCTTGCGTCCATGGACCTACGGTATGTAAGAAAAGTTACATTTTGGTCCCTAGGATCTATCATGTTCAGAATTTCTTGTTTCAATTTTCTTTTGTAACACCTAACAAACATAATTATATAACTGATGATCTGTTAGTATACACTCAGGCATTATTCTTCTACCAGTGCAAACAATTAAGCGTCAGTGATCTTACATTAAGGGACAGCCAGCAAATGCATGTTATATTTTCATATTGTACTGATGTGGAGGCCTCTCATCTCACCATTAGAGCACCCGAATGGAGCCCCAATACTGACGGCATTCACCTCACAAGCACACGGCGTATGACAATATCGAACTGCTTCATTGGTACCGGTAAGATAGATAACCCAATAAATATTTCAGTACCAGCATGGCAGTACTAAGTACCAGTACTAAATATCATAAAACTCAGGCCCCTGCTTCTTTTCTGATGTGACCATTTTATCATATCTAAACGTGACATGCAATCCTGAAAATTCTGAATTGAATTGATATTCATGAAATGCTTAATTAACAAGCCTAACTGTTAGGGAATTAACTATTAATTTAAACTCCAGGTGATGACTGCATATCAATTGTGAATGGTTCGAAGAATGTTTTCGTACAAAATACAGTCTGCGGTCCAGGTCACGGAATAAGGTGTGTGCGCTTTTGAGTTCTTGCATGACATATAGTAAAATTAAAAAACTATTTTGCATGGTGACATTAATGATCAAACAATTTCAGAAAATGTAACCTTTCAAAACCTAAATACAATTAGTACCCAAACTGCGCCGATTCATTCCTCATTTTGTACTCAAGGGCATTTATATTAGAGTTGGTACTGGTACAAATAAAGTGCTAGACCTTCAAATTTTTCATGTTAGTGTTACAGTAACTACAATTAACATAACCCCACAATAGTGTAATTTATTAGTCACTAATTTTGACCAAACACAACATGTTAAATTGCCACCAAAGAATACAGGCTGTTAAAGTGCTCCAAACTGATGTACATTAATCTGATATATGAACAGCATAGGGAGCTTAGGCTCAAATAACTCCGAGGCACATGTTTCCAATGTGTTTGTGGAGAAGATCACTTTGATTGGGACTACTAATGGAGTTAGAATAAAGACATGGCAGGTACATAAATTATTGGTTGATTAAATTATCTACTTTTCCTTTTCCATGATTGCATTATTGCATACAATATCACCCACAGTTCTGGGTTTGATTTACAAAGGTATTTTTCCTTTTTCATCATAGAATGCAAACACCTCTTTTTTCTTTCAAAATCAGTGGGGGCAAAAGAAGTCTATATTCTCATCTGTGTATCTAATTATCAAAACAAAAGAGAAAAAAATCGGTGGTTTGGTAAAGTGGGCCCACTTATTCCACAATTGACGACTTGAGTGAGTTGACTGTTGACTCTTTGCTAGTATTGACTTGATTGAATGTGGGCCCACAATTAGGCGCAACAGTCTCAACTGTTGAACTTAGTCTTTCTTTCCTTGTGATTTTAAGAAGTTAAAACTTAACAAAAAAGCATAATATTTAACCATCTTAACTTGAAATTCATTTTTAGCTAGAAATTGCTTTTATCTAGGAAAATAAAGAAACCATTTTGTAGAAACCGAACTAAAATAAAGTTTTTGTTGAAATAATGTTTTCTTGAAGAATATCCACATTTTTTAGTTTGTGGATGTTCCCAACTGCACTATGAAAAACTTCACAATATTTTTCTGTTTATTTTGATCTTATCATATAAAGAGTTCTTAACTAGCGTATAGTTTTAATATATATTATTTTAGTTTAGTAATACATTCTTTTGAGGCTTCATTTTTTTTCTCTCCTTTAACAGACTATGTCTGCTTGCAATTCAACAAAATTACAAAATTGACATGACAACATACAAAAGCCTTCAACAACAGATATTATAATGAAGTCTAGTTCAATTTCACCTAGTCTTTTGTAACACTTTTGTTTACTGGTACACTTAGGTTCAAATAATTGTTCAGAAAAAGTTATCCTATGGTGATATATGTGGAGTTGAATTCCTGATTAAAAGACCAATGTGCAATGTCGAGTTAATATCTGGGGTTTCGAAAACCAATGTTGAAAATGTTTTGGGCTTAAAGAACTCTTGGGCTTGGCAATTACAAAGATCTTTTCTCCATTTTCTCACTCTTTCCGATTAAATATAAAATAGGCCTACTCGTATAAATCTTTTTTTTTTTTTGAGGTAAAAAAGGCTTTGCCTTCTTTATATATAGATCTACTCGTATAAATCGAAGTTTATGGTGCTACCCAAATGAAAACAGGGAAAACAAACAGAAAAAGAAAAATCACTGTTTATTGAATGAACAGTGAAAATGTTGAATTATATATTGTAATAACGAACAAAAATAAAACAGATGGGACTTATTTCTTTTTTTTTCAATGAATTGTTTCGGCTTTTGGCCTAGTACTATTTGATATACTGTTTTGCGTAAGGTTGCCAATTTATTTTTTCTGGCTTTCTTTCCATAAACAGGGAGGACGCGGCTCTGCGAGAAATATTGTGTTTCAAGACATATCCATGAGCAATGTTTCCAATCCTATAATCATCAACCAAAACTACTGTGATTCGAAGAAACCGTGCTACCAGCAAGTAATTATTATCTTTCAACATAAATTTTAACATGAAGTTTCATACACACATGAAATGTTAAAACAGAATTATATTTCATTGCAGAGATCAGCTGTTGCAATCAAAGGAGTGATATACAAGAACATAAGAGGAACGAGCGCTACTGACATTTCGATAAATTTTAACTGCAGTCATGCCGTGCCGTGCCGTCATATAGACCTTCGTGATATTTCTCTAGTTACACCTGACACTTTTGCATCAAGTAGCTCATGCATCAATGTTCATCACTCAAAAGAATCCGGAAGTGTTTTTCCTTCATGTCATAGAAAGAGACATTAAGAGGACATTTGTTGCAAAGATGTTCAATGGCTAGTGTGAATAGTTCTTTCGAGATTATTGCTGTTTAATAAGAAAGTTTAAAATGTAATAGGGTCTAATATAGTAAAAATAGTGTGAGATTGATATATAGTGACATAATGAAATTAATACTGTTGAAGTATTGAAGTAGGAAGTGCATTAATCACAAGTTTCTCCTTTTGGGTGGAGATTGTTAATGTTTTTTTTACAGGAAATGCCGAAATGGGATGTAAGCGAAGGTTGTTTCTTAATAAATGCTGTATGTAAGCGAAGGTTGTTTTTTTACAGGAAATGGGATGCATAATTGAAAGTGTATTAGAGGAGCTGGATGGAATAATGCATAATTGCAATTTTCGTGTTGTCATTTTTTATTATTATTTTGGTTTTCAGCATTTTAGGGGGTTCTTTTGTAAAATTGGGGTATTGTATTGTAAGATTAAAGAGCAGAGTGCAAGATCCATGACCATAACGTTGGCTTGGGTGCTAAATTTTTATCCAACTGGTCGACTCAAATAAATATAATTCATGAAAAAATAGGTTGGATATTGATCTAAGAAAGCTTGATTCGTAGATAGATATTGAATTAATTATATATTAATTGATATTAAGTAGTATAAACAAAAACAATATCAAATGCATAAGCAAATTACACGAGTTGGGTCGACCCATGATATGTTAGGTTAATTAACAATTTTTTACTTATTTCGGGTTGTCAGAGATTGCGGATCCAATCCGATCTATTAACACCTTACACCTCTATCTTAAAGAACATGTTCAGAAATAATATAGTTAAACTACAGTTAATATATATGGTATAAAGAACATGTCTTAAGAGCAGGAGTGGATTCAGAGTTCACTTAAGTTCAAGCATAACTAAATTCGGACACTGAAATTGAGATCAAATTCGAATACAAATTCACTGAAATATCATTAAAATTTTATTTTTTATTATAAAATAATTAAAAACACACTAAATTTCGTGTTTTTTTTATATCAAACTCGAGCCCTTGTGAAAACTTGCCCGTGAATGAATCTGTCCTGCTTGAGAGAATATATCTAGATTTTTATATTCACAAGTTAGAAAAAAAAAAAAGAGGTGCAATTGCAAGATTTGGAAGAACTCGAGAGCCAAATAGTGTCAAGTAAGATCTAGACGCTCAATTCATGACAATAAAATTTACTCAAACTTAGAGTCAAGTTTATTGGTTGATTGTCAAATATGAGGCTTTGAAGATTTAAAAATGGATAGTAAGTTATGTTGCACTCAGTGGCGGAGCCATGTGAAGCCAAGGGTGCAGCTGATTTCCTTAGAATTTTTTTTTTCAAAAATAATTATATATACCATGTTTTTTTTCAAAAATGATCATATATTTTGAAATGTTTTTTGCAAATGACCATATAAGATAATTTTTTTAAGAATAACCATCATTTCGAACCCCTGGAAAAAACCGTAAATCTTGAACCCCTTGACGAGAATTCTGAATCCACCCCTGGCTGCACTTCATTGTTTAATTTCTGCATAAGATAATTTTAGAATTAGAGCTTAATATATAATAAAAAAAACTCTAAAACTAACATTTTCGTCTAACTTATACATGTAAGAAAGCAATTCAATTTCAAACCAACTGTGATCTAGTTTGCCCGAATACCTCCAAATCTCGCTCCGTATCGGATACGTAATAATTTGATACAAATTCGCATGCAATACGTACCTGATACTTCAAGTGGCGGGATTCGAACCCAGGTCCACCGAGAAGTGTAGCATCTGACAACAAGGCGTAGAACCACTGAGACAATCTCTTATTTTGTTCATAATGTTATAAATTATATATATTATCTAATAATATATAGTATTCATTATAAAATTGTGATTGTATTGAAAGATTATTGTTTTTAAAGATTTTAATACATAATGTGAATTTTTTATTATTTTATATCTAGTATATTGTATCTTTGTTTTTTTAAATGATGTATCATCGTATTCGCATCGTATCAAATATGATACTCGCATTTGCTCAGGAGATGACAAGCTTTTCTGCTTTTGTTTGTACACAACCGTACAGAAGACAGATAAAACCTAAGTTATAACTCAAATAAGGCACTGTTAAATATCCAACTAAAATACAAAGTAGAATATATTTTGTATTGTCTTTTCATATATGATTGTATATAACCAGACATTTATATATGCAGGGAGCAGTTGAGCTAGATACATTAAAGGAAAGCGTGCACAGTGCAGTAAACAATTGCTACAGTGTACCATCTCTTCAAATCATTTCAAAATGAAGCTAAACGCTAAAAGCTATATACATATAACATATATTGATATACAGCTACCCTGCAACTGTTATTACTGTGCAGATATGCAGCTTTGTCTTTATCTTCTCTTTATTTTTATTTCTCTCCTGATGATTTTTCAAAATACAAACCAACTCCCCTACCGAATTTTTTTAATAATATTATTATCACAAGAAATTAAATACGTAAGAAAATAAAGAAACAAAATTCCAAAAATACTACTATTTCAAATAGCATCTCCGGTTCATAAGCAAGATTTCTCTCCGGAAATTAAAAAATGTGGACCGCAACTAACACTTTCGGTCCATCTTTTTCAAAAAAAATAAAAAAGTGTGGAATGCAATGCTCCATCTTTAAAAAAAGGTGGACCGCAACTACCACTTGTGGTCCATCTTTTTAAAAATAATAATCGAAATGATGTAGTTTTTGAATTTTTAATGTGTACCGTAGTCTTTTACTGGGAGGCATTATTTTCTTCACGTGGGCTGCAAGTAGTGCATGTGATCCACATTTTGAATTGTTTTGTTTCAGAGTGAGAATCTTTGGTTATGCACCGCAGATCTCACTTGGGGGAGTAGTACTTTTGAAATTCTATTTTTTATCTTAGATTTTTAATTTCTTGTAATAATATTATTATTAAAAAATTCGACTCCTCTACCGAACCAAACAAAATCAAACATACAGGACAAATCAAGAATTTGTGTCATGGTGGAGCAAGATCTAGGTTTTCTGGCTTTCTGGCATAGGAGGGCAAGATTTGAATCATACGTATATTTTGTAATTTTCTCACTTAAAATGATTGTTTTTAGAGTTATATTTTGAAAAAAAAAATATCAGAACTGGGCATATTTGAAAATTCTTCTAAATTATAAGTCTTTTTCTAAAAAATTTCTGACAATGCATAATATCAAAGGTAAACACCATAGCAAATATATCATGCAAAGATGAACAAGCAACACTGGTCTGGGAGTTGATGAATTGAAGATTAATGCTGGTGTTGTCATGGTAAACTCTCTTGCATATAAGTATTTTTCCTATCACGTTGTGTTAATTAATTACTTCCTCTGGAATTTCATCAATTTAATTAAAATTTTGTACCTTACAGGTAATTATCCATACTATTACCGTATTACGGTTTTACCCTGAATTTGCATCTGATTTAACCAACCTCATGCAAAACAGTGCAATTTCCATAAGCCGCATTAATTGAGGATGTTATTCGTAGAAGTTTTCATGTCAGAGTTCACAATGGGTCTATTCAAGAAACCTTTTGGGGATCCTAACTTAGCTGATTAAATTGGTGTTGCGATTAGGAATCGTATCCCCTGAATGGTCAGTTATTTCCGGGGGGGGCGGAATGGGCAGTTTTACTGAGTGGATACTGTAGCGACGCTGTAGCAATTACTGTGCGGACAGGTCAAAAACGCTGTAGCAGCGTTGAGAATCAGGGAGCGGGCAGCTATTGTAATTTCAGGGGATGTGAATTCTGCGATTAGTCCTTTGAGCACTTCATTTCTTTTTTCTTTTTAATTCATTGTCCGTGAGCTTACAACACACACGTATAAAGAAATTAGAAAACAAACTTAAAAAAATTCTCTAAAATTGTCTCTGCCGAGACTTGAACCTCAAACCTCCTCCATAGAGATCTTGTGTCTTAGATCACTTTATTTCTCACTTTACTTCAAGAGCATTTTAAGTGAAATTCTTGTTAAATGAATTTTACTGATGCAAATTCTGTACAGGAGCCCCGTGAGGCGACCAGAGAAACTGTGAGAGAATCGCCATCACTGTTGAAAAATGGAAAATTGCCAAATAATCCAATATTGCCCCTTCCTAAGAAATCAAGCAAGACCCTAGTTGCAGAGGGATCCGAATCTGCTGTAGCGCAGTATCTCGCTATAGCAAATGGACGATCATGATCGACCGTCAACTTCGCGATCGACCACCAACAATAAAAATCAGAAGGACTTTTATATTTTGACACAAATCTTAATACAATCAGTAAAAATCAAACGATCAAATGCCGCTCTACTCGTCTTGTGCAGCACCAGATCCGATTACAGTTGCAGAGACGCGTGATAGGGTTTTCAGCGTGGAGGTTGGACCATTACCTGGCAAGGCTAAAGTGGCAACAATATCACCACCGGTACAATCTTGGGAAAAAAATGAATATATTCTATTACAGCTCCTATTCATTTTAGAGTGATGCTAACAACCTTCGAAACTTCAACCTCTTGCGGTTTCATTAGAAGACAAAAATAATTAATGCTCTATTTTATTTGTTATGTTCATTCTATCTATTTTCATGCACGTCTTTATATTTTTGCTGCGAGTTTTTATATTTGAAATTTTGTAGCATATTTTCAACAAATTTTAATATAAAGACTTGCAAGCAACAATATATAGACTTTATTGTTATAATATAAAAACTTATAATTTTTGCACAATTATGCTGCAAGTCTTTATATTAGAAATTTTACAGCAGTTTTGTTGCAAAATTAAATTTAAAGATTATAGACCTAAATATAAAGACATGCAGGAGAGTAGACACAGCAGAGCGAAACTGAAACGAACAGAGCAGAGCATTAATTGTTTTTGTCTTCTAGTGAGGGCCCATAAGGGTGCCGTTGAGGGACATTATATTTACTCATTATTATATATATGAGGAGGAATCCGTAGCCGTCAAACTTCCAACCGCTCGCAACCGCTCCATGATAGCAAATGTAAATAATCGATCCGGACCGCTGAAAACATTCTCCATAAACTATATTTCTTCAAAGCACATAATTTTTAAATCAGACAACAATTCTTGAAATACCACCGTGCAAAATTGATCTAGAATTATTACAAAATAATTTCTCTCATTTCTCTTTATAAGATAATAATATTTCGGTACAAGCTGTGGTACAAACTGACAAAAGATTAAAAGACTCGGTTATTCAAGCGGTGTCGAACCCAAGAAAAGGTGTGTCGTGTCTCGTGTGTGTGTGCGCGCATCACAACAGTTCCACATTAACTGCAGCCTAGACCCATCTGCGTTTTTCAAAATAATATTTAAAATTCTTCTTGTAAATACCACATTGCTCTCCCGGATTTGAATTCAATTATTCCAAGATTTCATATATTTGCAGTTACACCCTGCAGCCTTTCACAGTCTAAAACTGCCTTATTAATGTAGAGAAATTCAAAAAAAATTAAATAAAATGTTACAGATCACGTTCGTTATATACTTATATTGATATGCACCGAGCGAGTACTAAATCCATAAAAATATAAGTCCTGCAGATTTATAATTACCATTTTATTATGTTGCGTAATAAATTTTGGTTTTTGTTTAACTCATATTTATTTCTCTAATAAAATGATACACCAACACCTAGTGCAGTTAGTTAAGTCATTAAATTTTCATGGAGAAGGCCATGAAGTCAAGCCACGCTTGTGGTCTCTTTTCAGGGAGAGTTTAATTTATTTTCTGATTTGTTTGTAGATATGTATTGTAAGTCTACGGACAGTGTAACCAAGTCAGTTCAATAAACTGAAGAAAAATCTTTGAAAGAACTAGATATTCGGATGGCTGGGGCTGGATTTCTATTTAGATTTTTAAGGAGTAATACTATGATACTTTTCAGGAAGGATTTTGAAAGTGCAAACATTCCATCTGAATCGTTAAAAAGGTTGCTCTTATTAGAATCTACGTAGAGACCAGAAACAATTTTTAGAATTTTTTACTTTTTTATTGGATGCAATAAAAAGTCATTAAATTTGAGAGGTTTGTAACATTAGATCAATACATTTTCCAATCAATCGATAAAATAGTAAAAAAAGTTTTCGATTTATAAGTAAATTTTAGCATAAACAACGTTTTCAACAATTTGAATTGATTATTTGCATTTTAAATTCAAAATATGTGATCACAAGTATCGGTGTACGGTTCTTGTTATAATTTACTCCCATTTTTAAATAACCGACAGAAAAAAATGAGGAACTATAAGAGTAGCTTCTCCTATATTGTTAAGCACCATAATTTACTCATTTTTAAATAATCAGCAGCAAAAAAATGAGGCATTATTAGGGGTGAAAATGAGTCGAGCTCGAGGCAGCTCGAACTCGGCTTGTTTATTAATGAGCTGGCTCTGCTCGTTACTACAAGTAGTCACAAGCTGAAACTCTCAACTTGAGCTCGCTCGAGCTGGCTCGTTTGGCTCGTTTGCAAGAAAAATAACAAAATAGTTTAAAAAACATAATAAAATTATAAAATCGTGAAAATTCTCTATGGTAAAGACCTATTTAGAGATGGTGGTAACCAATTCAACGGTACAGATTAACTCGTTAAGGTCTCGATACTTATACGAGCCGAGCTTGTCACAGATTGAGATCTGGTCGACTCGTTAACACTCGAGCTGTTAACGAACGAATTATTAGTGGGTCGAACACGAGCCGAAAACGAACGAATCACGAGTATTTTGTGCACCTCTTGACATAAAGAGCAGTAGTTTCTCCTATTTTGTTTCCTTTCGTGATAACCAGTGTAGGCTTGTGAAGAGCATTTAAATTGACCACTGGCAGGATGCCACCTGACAGGACCAGATTGGAGCAATCACTCCACACGACAACACTGGCACACTGCAGTCTGCAGAGTGCAGATAATTGGAGAATCTTAGTATGCGTGGAATTACCCGGATATGAACAAAAACAGTCATATCTAGCCTTCCAACCTTTTTTTTTTTGTCTAACTCTGTTAAAAACAAAAAAAATACTATACGAACAAAAAATTCAAATGCAAATCTATTACAATCTTTAATTGTATATATAATCAATTAAGTTGATTGTTCCATCAATAAATATGCACTCAAGTTAATGTCGATTTATAACATAAATTAGCCTAAAAATAATTTTATAAATTATATTGCCCCGTCAAAAATTAACATAGATATCTTTACTTTTTTTCCTTCAACTTTTTTGTCAAACATTGTTAAAAACAAAAGTTATTATCAATTTTATCCTCCCTCCTAAAAATTAACACGGCTATCATTCAAAAAATCGTGAAAATTTATATGTTTTTATGTTGTATTCAGATGTTTGAGTTCAAGTTTGAATTTTGTATCTTTTCCTGAACTAGTTTTTTACAACTTGTTTATGTTTTAGGCATGGAGTCAGATACTCGAATGATCCTCATGAGTTCATGCATCTAAACGGTATGTTTCGTTATAATGATCGAAAACTAAACGAAAAGTACAATAATACAGATGTTTGAATGCTGCATCTAGATTATGCATTGAAACACAGTGTTCAAACACTTAGTTTTCAACATTATGATATTTGAGAAATATCGTTCAAGTTGAATTTCTAAACACTAAACGCATGAAAATAGATAATATTATTTAACTTGTTGTAGAGGAGGGGTGAAATAGTTAATCTTACTTTTAAGAGTTAATACAAAAAAAAATCCATTCAGTTCTCTATATTATATATTTGGGAGGGTTCACTTGATAATGATTATTTTGATAATTTCAAATAAATTAATAATGAATCTTAAAAATATAACAATGTTTATAGATACACCCTTAAACTTATAGATCAGTTGTGTTTTAATTTGGTCTGTTTTGAGTATTGTTTCATACTTCATCATATATCATTAATTATTAATCATTTAAAACCTACATGAAACTTGAGGGTCTTTAATATATAATGGAGTGAAACTCAAATAGCACTAAATTTAAAATAATCTAATAAGTTCAAGAATATATTTATAAATTTTTTATTAATTTATTTGAAATATTATTGTCAAATTATTAATGACAATTGTCAAATATCCCTCTCCTATGGTTATATATTTATTTCTATTTGCACTTCCATTGTGATGCTGACATTGGTTGTGTGAATTGAGTAATATGAATATATTCGATAGTCATAAAAAGGAAGAAACAATTAATTCGTTGCCCCAAGATTTTTAAATATTATTGATATATACAAAATTACATATTTAGAAAAATAAAAAATAAATTTCGAAATCCATTTCGACTGCAGGTGACACCTGTGGTCTAAAACATATTTTTCTTTTGAGAGAAACAAAAAATAAATAAAAATCAAATAGATGGACCTCACCTCACACCTACGGTCTACAAAACAAAAACAAAAAGTGATCCGCAGTCAATACTTGTGATTCAAGTATTGAAGAGAAGAAAGAGACCGAGTGGGGAGATAAACGGGAGAGAGAGTCGATTGTGTGGGTTTTCAATTTTTTGTTTCAATTAGACCGCAAGTGATAGTTGTGGTCCACTTTTTATTTCAAGTGGACAGCAAGTGATGATTGCGGTCAACTTTTCTATTTCAAGTGGACCGCAAGTGACGGTTGTGGTTCATTTTTTTTATTTTTATTTTAAACAGAATCTTCACCTATGAACTTCAATTGTCACTTGAGGTCGAAGTAGATTTCGAAATTTATCTTTTATTTTCCTTAATATTTAATTTTGTATAATATTTTTTTAAAAGCTCCCTCAAAACCTGATGTACCAGCTTCCTTTAAATAAAAGCAACTACATATATTCGTACTAAAATGGTATAAGAGTTCTGTACCTCTTAAGCAACAGAAATAACTAAAAGAACTAAACTTATCCCTTCTACCATACTAAACTAATACTCCCTATTTCTCTCTTACTGACCTCTACATAATATTTTAACTTTTGTCCAACTGAATTATTACAAACACGCAACGGTGCTAGTTTGACACAAATACAACATAACACACAATCAGTTAAACACAAACTTCTAATCAGGCATCTAGGCCTTGCTTGCCCTTATCACTGTACCTTAGTTCTCACTATTGGGATTATTTCAATTGAGTTGGTGCAATTCAATTGGGGTATCACATCAAGTAAATCGTTCCCTAATTTACCACAATTTGTAATTCAAATCAATTAACGAAACCGTTGTGACATAAATGAGATAAACGAGTTGCGGAAGCTTTTACTTACTTTTTATTTCCTTTTCGCTGTCTCCGGTCTCTAATCCAATCAACGTCGGAGATGTCTTGAGACTTGCAGAAGCGCCTTGTTAGGTGTGTTTCCCGATGGATCATTCCAAACGTCTCGAGGGTGCTATCCTTTCTTTGACGGTCATGAAATCCCCGGCAAAGTAAACACTCTTAATGGAGAAGAATGTAGTAGCTACGCACAACACATGTGCCCTAATCATAGTATAAATTGATCTCACGTTACCCTCTAACGCTTGGAGACCCGGGACCTTTTATAGGGGTCAGAGTATATCTTGGAAAGATGCCGAATTAATTATCAAATATTTGTAATTATATTCTCTCCAATTCTTTTCCAAATATTAGTATTTACTACTGTATATACATCTACGAATTTGGTACAAAATACATTTTATTAAATCAGAAAGATAACGGGTGATCTAAGCATTGAAATCATGCCGTACAGAAGGTCTCTTGCGGCCGTAATGAATCTCATTGCGGTCGATAGACTTGGCAACTCCACACTTGGCAAGTTCATGCCAGGTGTCTTGTGGCCGCAATCAATCATGCCAAATTAGCAGATTTGTTGCCTATCTTCTCCTACTACATTGGGCCGTAATGAATCTTATTGTGGCAGCAATAGATCACGAATTCTGCTGTTTTGCTTGGGCATTGATCCAAAACAAGTTGGGTTTGGCCCAAACAATATTTCTGACTTTACACTAAGACTCATATATACATTAATTGATCATAATCAGTCCATCAATAATTATAATCAATTTAGATAAGTTCAATATGCATTCGTGCCCAAAATCTTGATGAAATACGTATAATGCCATGTATATTAATTAATCACATTTAGCGGCATTTTCAACTATTATTCCTCGTAACATTAGTGACAACACATGACATGTATGTAATCATATAACACGTAGTCCAACTAAATTTATTGAAATTGACGTCTCAATTCTAACACTCACTCCCATTTTCCACACTTGTTTCAAATAGGAGATCTTCATCTTCACTATGTTCCTACTGATCAATTTTATTAGAAAGCTGGTGTTCTTGCGAAAAATTTTCCTTCAGTGCCATTTTTAGCGTAGATGCTGCATGATTTCCATCCCCTGTCCAAAAGTAAACAAGAATTATAATATTATTATATATCTCTTTCTTAGTTCTTTTTCATAACTCAAAATAGATTCCCATAATTGTTGTATATTTGTAATGTTAAATTGTTTGTCTGTATCTCTTGTATTATTTATCCATACCCATAAACTATTGATTATATCAGACTCCATAATTAAATGGTTAATTGTTTCTAGATTGCCATAGAAAGCACATCCTATATCTATATTACAACTCCTTCTTTTTAATTTTCCTTTGTTAATAATATATTTTCTAAAACTAATCAAGTACATAATTTAAATTTTAATGGTATCTTCAAACTCCATACTGTGTGATCTATATTTATTTTAATTCCCCCAAATATTAAAAAGTTATACATTGAATTTACTGAATATATTCCATTTGATTCAAAAGTCCAGATAGAAGAATCCTTGCTATTATTGAAATCAATATTATTTAATATATTTATTAATTGGTCTTTCTGTATTCTCATTTCTTTACTAACTCCCCTTTTTAAATGATAATTTATATTTCCATTATTCCAGATTTGTTGAAGTGTTAGTAGTGTTTTGTTCTCTTTTTTATATACTAAAGGGAATTGAATTTTTAGAGGAATGTCCTTCCACCAAATATCTTCTAAAAAATTAATTGTACTATCATCTCCTATAACTCTTTTATTCCCTATAATTAATAATTTTTGTAACCTACTAATTCCTTTCCAAAAATAAGAAGTATTTTCTGTAAATCTATTATATTTTAATTTAATTATATCTTTTCATAACCCATTGTGATTACTATATAGAATTTGTCTTGCTCATTTACACATTAATGCTTTATTCATATATGATAAATTTAATATCCCCCATCCTCCATTTTTCTTACTTTTACATATTTTATGCTAGTTGACTAAACTAATTTTCTTCTTTTTATTATTATCTACACCAAGCCATATAAACTTCTTTCTAATTTGATCCAATTTTTTACACACTCAAACAGGTAATCTATTTATAGTTATATAATATAAAGGAATAGTAGATAGAACATAATTCAATAGAACTAATCTACCTCCCAAATATAATAATTTACCCTACCAAATTGGTAATTTCTTTTGCATTTTTTCTATTAATCTAAGTCAATCATTATTTGAGGGTTTTTTTCAGTGTAAAGATGCTCTCAGATATTTTAATGGTAGTTTTCCTACTTTACATTCCAACAAACTTGCATAATAATTGATCATGTGATCTTCTATATTGATTGGGATTAATTCTATTTTATTAAAGTTTATTTTTAAATGTGACAATTCTTCAAATCCATTCAGTAACAATTTTAATTTAATTATCATAGTGTAATTTGCTGGAATAAATATTAAGGAATCATCTGCATAATGTAAACTTATTATCTTCTTCCCTATTTTTAAAATAGGACCTATTAGACTAATTGGTTTATAATCAGTCAATTTACCTGTTATTTTTTTCTTAGAAATTAAACATATTATAGTCCTATTTAATTTAGAAATATCTAGAGTATCATTATAAAATCCTTGAAACATTTCTATTAAGTCATATTTAATAATTTTCCAAAATTTCTGATAAAATAAAATTGAAAACCCTTCAGGTCCTGGTGACTTATTTGAGTTCATTTGAAGTACCGTTGTATGGACTTCTTGTAAAGTGAATTCCTTAGTTAAATCTATGTTTTCCTATAAAATGACTTTTTGTTCTGGTGTCCATATTAAATCATTCATTATTATTTCAGCATATTTATACTTCCCCAGTATCCCTCTAAATTGATGATAAGCATATTTTGCAATTTCATTTTCATCTTTAATTTCCTCATTATCTTTTATAATATAGGATATATGATTATTATGTTGCTGATAAGAAGCAATCCTATGAAAATATTTTGTATTAGCATCTCCTTCTGACAACCATTAAGATTTAGCTCTTTGATGCCAATATATTGTCTCATTATTATATATTTCTAATAATTCTGCTTTAGCATTATAAATTTCATCTATTTCTATATCATATTAATAATATTAAAAAAATTCTCTATTCGTTGCCCATCATTTTCTTTATTCTGTTCTGTGGACACATTGCTAAGAGCATAATAAATAGGAGACATTGTCAATAAAAGTTACTAACTAATGGATTTAATAGTCTAGTAAAAATATAATCCAAATATAGGTTCAGAATTATTAGTCTGTCTCGAGTGGAACTGGATTTGTTTTGATTGTATTATAATGTATTAAGTTTGATAAATTGTAAACCTTAAACAAACTAGGGTTTAATAGTAAAATCAAATACTAATAGAAATAGGGACTAAAATATAAATTTCTCAATTCAAACAATTTAAGAAATTTAAACAATTTAATTCTTCTCAATTAATTTTATAGAAATTAAAGTAAATAAAAAAGAGATTAGAAATAGTGAACCTAATGAAACTTGGGATTTTAGTGAAGTTCAGCACACCTACTCTTCGGGTTTCTAGCCTTCCCCCTTTGTGGCAATAAGCCTAATTGCTCCACTAATACAAAATATATTTCCAACTATGAAAAACATTTCTCTATTACACACAAATGATAAGAAGCAAGACCAACAAATCAAAGATATCACAAAAGCCAATGAATAAAATAGACAAGATCTCTCAATTCTCACAAGATTTTAGAAAATTCCAAATTAACGAGATTGAATTTAGCAAGAATTTAGCTAGATTTCTCGAAGTTCAATTAATGGTGGCTACTAGAATTTAATTTTGAGTGTAATCACAACACATGTGGTAGCTACGCACAGCACAACACATGAAATTCTCGACAAAGTAAACACTCTTAATGGAGAAGAATGTGGTAGCTACGCACAACACATGTGCCTTAATCACAGTATAAACTGATCTCACGTTACCCCCTAACGCTTGGAGACTCGAAACCTTTTATAGGGGTCAGAGTGTATCTTGGAAAGATGCCGAATTAATTATCAAATATTTGTAATTATATTCTCTCCAATTCTTTTCCAAATCCTAGTATTTAAAGCTGTAAATACATCTACGAATTTGGTACAAAATACATTTTATTCGATCAGAAAGATAACGGGTGATCTAGGCATTGAAATCATGCCTTATAGAAGGTCTCTTGCGACCGTAATGAATCTCATTGCGGTCGCAATAGTCTTGGCAACTCCACACTTGGCAAGTTCATGCCAGGTGTCTTGCGGCCGCAATAGGATCCATTGCGGCCACAATCAATCATGCCAAATTTTGCAGATTTGTTTCCTATCTTCTCCTACTACATTGCGGTTGCAATGAATCTTATTGCGGTCGCAATAAATCACGATTTCTGTTGTTTTGCTTGGACTTTGATCCAAAACAAGTTGGGTTTGGTCCAAACAATATTTCTGACTTTACACTAAGACCCATATATACATTAAATGATCATAATCAGTCCTTCAATAATTATAATCAATTTAGATAAGTTCTATATGAATTCGTGCCCAAAATATTGGTGGAATACGTATAATGTCTTGTATATTAATTAATAACATTTAGCAACATTTCCAACTGTTACTCCTCGTAACATTAGTGACAGCACATGACATGTATGTAATCATATAACACGTAGTCCAACTTAATTTATTAGAATTTACGTCTCAATTCCAGCACTCACTCCCATCTTCCACACTTGTTTCATATAAGAGATATTCATCTTCACTATGTTCCTGTTGATCAATGTTATTAGAAAGCTGGTGTTCTTGCGAAAATTTTCCTTCAGTGCCATTTTTAGCTTAGATGATGCATGATTTCCATCCCCTTGTCCAAAAGTAAACAAGAATTATAATATTATTATATATCTCTTTCTTAGTTCTTTTTCATAACTCAAAATAGATTCCCATAATTGTTGTATATTTGTAATGTTAAATTGTTTGTCTGTATCTCTTGTATTATTTATCCATACCCATAAACTATTGATTATATCAGACTCCATAATTAAATGGTTAATTGTTTCTAGATTGCCTTAGAAAGCACATCCTATATCTATATTACAACTCCTTCTTTTTAATTTTCCTTTGTTAATAATATATTTTCTAAAACTAATCAAGTACATAATTTAAATTTTAATGGTATCTTCAAACTCCATACTGTGTGATTTATATTTATTTTAATTCCCCCAAATATTAAAAAGTTATACATTGAATTTACTGAATATATTCCATTTGATTCAAAAGTCCAGATAGAAGAATCCTTGCTATTATTGAAATCAATATTATTTAATATATTTATTAATTGGTCTTTTAGTATTCTCATTTCTTTACTAATTCCCCTTTTTAAATGCAAATTTATATTTCTATTATTCCGTATTTGTTGAAGTGTTAGTAATGTTTTGTTCACATTTTATATACTAATGAGAATTTAATTTTTAGAGGAATGTCCTTCCACCAAATATCTTCTCAAAAATTAATTGTACTACCATCTCCTATAACTCTTTTATTCCCTATAATTAATAAATTTTGTAACCTACTAATTCCCTTCCAAAAATAAGAAGTATTTTCTGTAAATCTATTATATTTTAATTTAATTATATCTTTTCATAACCCAATGGGATTACTATATAGAAATTATCATACCCATTTACACATTAATACCTTATTCATATATGATAAATTTAATATCCCTCATCCTCCATTTTTCTTACTTCTACATAATTATGCCAGTTTACTAAACTAATTTTCTTCTTTTTATTATTATCTACACAAGCCCATATAAACTTCTTTCTAATTTGATCCATTTTTTACACACACAAACTGGTAATCTATATATAGTTATATAATATAAAGGAATAGTTGATAAAATAGAATTCAATAGAACTAATCTACCTCCCAAATATAATAATTTATCCTATCAAATTGGTAATTTCTTTTGCATTTTTTCTATTAATCTAAGCCAATCATTCTTTGAGAGTTTTTTTCAGTGTAAAGATGCTCCCAGATATTTTAATGGTAGTTTTCCTACTTTACATTCCAATAAACTTGCATAATAATTGATCATATGATCTTCTATATTGACTGGGATTAATTTTGTTTTATCAAAGTTTATTTTTAAACATGACAATTCTTCAAATCCTTACAGTAATAATTTTAAGTTTATTATCATAGTGTAATTTGCTGGAATAATTATTAAGGTATCATTTGTATAATGTAAATTTATTATCTTCTTCCCTATTTTTAAACCATCCATAATAAAAATAAATAAATATGGTGAGATTGGATCACCTTGTCTTAACCCCTTTTGCACTCAAAATAATTTCCAACCTTCCCATTTATTTTAACAGCACTATATCCCGAGAATAGTATATTTCTTATCCAACCAATCCATTTATCATTAAACCCTTTTTGCCAAAGTGTATTGAATAAATAATCCTAGTTAACATTATCAAATACTTTCTCATAATCTAATTTAAGTAATTACCCTGATTCTTTGATTGTGTGTTAAGTATCTAGAATTTCATGTGCCGTGACAAAACTTTTCATAATATATCTTCCTTTCAAAAATGCGCTTTGATTCCCACTTAGAATCTTATTTAAAATTGGATATAACCTATTAGCTAATACCTTAATAAATATTTTAAAGCAGCAATTTATTAGACTAATTTGTTTATAATCAGTCAATTTACCTATAATTTTTCCTTAGGAATTAAACATATTATAGCCCTATTTAATTTAGAAATATCTAGAGTATCATTATAAAACCCTTGAAACATTTCTATTAAGTCATATTTAATAATTTTCCAAAATTTCTGATAAAATAAAATTGAAAACCCCTCAGACCCTGGTGACTTATTTGAGTTCATTTGAAACTGCTGTATGGACTTCTTGTAAAGTGGATTCCTTAGTTAAATCTATGTTTTCCTCTAAAGTGACTTTTTGTTCTGGTGTCCTTATTAAATCATTCATTGCTATTTCAGCATATTTATACTTCCCCAGTATCCCTCTAAATTGATGATATGCATATTTTGCAATTTCATTTTCCTCTTTAATTTCCTCATTATCTTTTATAATATAGGATATATGATTTTTATGTTGCTGATAAGAAGCAATCCTATGAAAATATTTTGTATTAGCATCTCCTTCTGACAACCATTAAGATTTAGCTCTTTGATGCTAATATATTGTTTCATTATTATATAATTTTAATAATTCTGCTTTAGCATTATAAATTTCATCTATTTCTATATCATATTAATAATATTAAAAAAATCTCTATTTGTTGCCCATCATTTTCTTTATTCTGTTTTGTTGACACATTGCTAAGAGCATAATAAATATGAGACAATGTCAATATAAGTTACTAACTAATGAATTTAATAGTCTAGTAAAAATATAATCCAAATATAGGTTCAGAATTATTAGTCTATCTCGAGTGGAACTGGTTTTGTTTTGATTGTATTATGCTGTATTAAGTTTGATAAATTGTAAACCTTAAACGAAAGTTTAATAGTAAAATCAAATACTAATAGAAATAGGGACTAATATATAATTTTCTCAATTCAAACAATTTAAGAAATTTAAACAATTCAAGCAATTCAATTCTTCTCAATTAATTGTATAGAAATTAAAGTAAATAAAAAAAGAGATTAGAAGGAGTGAATCTATTGAAACTTGGGATTAGCGAAGTTCAGCACACCTACTCTTCGGGTTTCTAGTCTCCTGCATTTTTGGTAATAAGTCTGATCCGCTCCACTAATACAAAATATATTTACAACTCCAAAAAACTTTGCTCTATTACACACAAATGATGAGAAGCAAGACCAACAAATCAAAGATATTACAAAAGGCAATGAATAAAATTGACAAGATCTCTCAATTCTCACAAGATTTTAGAAAATTCCAGATTAACGAGATTGAATTTAGCAAGAATTTAGCAAAATTTCTCGAAGCTCAATTAATGGTGGCTGCTAGAATTTAATTTTGAGTGTATTTAATTACAGAAGTGAAAGGGGAAAAAGCCCATTTTATATTGAACTTGAAAAATCTTGCATTTGACCCATTACATCGTTATACAATGGTGTAGAATGTCACACAACGATGTACGAGAAAAGTGTACACTTAGGTGCCTAGGTGTAGTACTAATTTCTCGATTTTATCAACCAATAGAGACCTAATTGCATGTTTATCAAATTATGACCAAACAAACAATCAACTAATTCTAGCAATTTAATCACTAAGCAAGCAATTCAATTTCTACTAATCAACTCTAAAGCAATAAGCAAAGCAGTTAACTAAAGTAAATTGAGAAAAGATAAAAAGAGATAGGAAAGAGAAAGCTCAATATGTAGACGGAGTTTGGCATGCCCCTTGGCCTCGCCTACATCTTTGGGTCCCCGGTGCCCCCACTTCTTGCGGTAAAAGTACGGCCTTCTTCACTAAACAATTGTTTAATTACAACTTCGAAATTGGGATCTCTTGCACACACCGGTGGAGCACCATGCCAACTGTCACGATTTCGAACTTGGTCTCACTTACACACACAGGTCGAGCACCAAGCCAATGAAATAACTTACAAACAAGCAAATAGAGAATAGGATAATAAACTAATCACACTAGCTATCTCTCAACAATCTCTAGATTTGATTTAACTAGTTTAAGCTTGAGATTTGAGCAAGAATTTGACTAATTGAAAAGAGCTCAAAGGTTTGGCAGTGGTGGATGTAATTAATTTAGAATATGCACGTCTAAAATCTTGGAGAAAAAAATTATATAGGTGTTCATATCTGGCAAAATTAGGTCAGCGGGATCTACCGTTATAACGCCAACCATGTACAAATTCTACTATTATAACGCTACAGTGAGTAAAGACAAAAAAAATTATCGTTGAATTTTAATCCTCTGCAAATTTCACCTAGTGTTATAACGCTACATTATATTCAAAAGATAGCTTTATAACGGTATATCAATACAAGACAAAATGGCCTTGATTTTGAAGTTATGATTTACTGTTATAACGCTAACCTGGCATTATAATGGTTTTCTCTGGAATGACCTCGCTTAGTCATTTTGTTTTTGCAAAACATCTAACGTTATAACATCAAATTTGGCGTTATAATACCAATTCACAGTTTCGTACTTAGTCAGATTTTGGACTGATTTTCATGGTCTAGCGTTATAACGCCAAGTTGGCGTTATAACGAGTTTTATGGGTTGTTTTTTTTACCAGATTTGAGTGGTTTGATGAGATAGCGTTATAACACCAAGATTAGCGTTATAGTGGTTTTCACTGGTTTTGTGATTTCCTTGCTCTTTTCAATCTCAAATTTAAACTATCTAAATTATAATTAACTTAAGCAATTCTTCATCTTGATCTTGATCTTCTGAACTTTCTCCTAAGATCTTCATTCTTGATTGTCTTGAGCTTCAATTGGCCATAACTTTTGACTCGTAATTTCGATTTCGGCGTTCTTCATGGCGTTGGAAAGCTCACGACGAGATCTATCTAACTTCATTTCTAAGCCCACCCGGAGGTTGTTTGTGTTGGACTTAATTAGGTGCAATTCAATTTAGGGTAAGAGCCATAAACCAAAATATCTAAATTACGACAAAACAATTGCAATTCGAATCGAACCTCCGTCCTACGTGTTTAAAATAAAATAGAGTGCGGAAGCAGTACTTACCTTCCACCCTGATGGTCTCCCTTGTACATTTCTTCTTTCAACAGAGTCCCTCTAGCGATGGAAGTGCGAAAGCGTGACGTGGTGCACTAACGATCCAATCCATGCAAATCCCGTCGCCTATCCTTTTTTCGAGGTCACGAACGAACCAAGAAGTATTTCTTTTAATAGAATTAGAAAAGAGGCTATGCACATCACATTTGCTCCAGTCGATAACCGAGAATTAACTTTTAACCAACGTTGTGAATGGATGGAGACCCAACGCTATTTATAAAGGCGTTAGTGTATCTTAGAAATATGCCAAATTAATTATCAAATATTCACCAAATATTTGAAATTATATTCTCTCCAATTTTTTTCCAAATTCTAATATTTACTGATGTAAATATTTCCACGAATTTAGTAAAAAAGCTAGAATATTCAATCAGAAAGATAACGATAAATCTAGGCAGCCAAAACTTGCACTGAAGTAGGTCTCCTGGGGCCGCAATTGACTTGGCAGTTCCAGATTTGGCAGGTTGCTACCAGGTCTCTTGCGGCCGCAATGAGATCCTTTGCGGCCGTAATAAATCTACTGAAAATCAGCAGATTTGTTGCCAAAACTCTCATACTCCATTGCGGCCATAAAGGATCTTATTGCGACCGCAATAGACCAACATTTGTGTTGTTTTGTTGCTTTGATCCAATTTGAGTTGGGTTTAGCCCGAACAATATTTCTGACTTTACACTAACACCAATATATATAGTTTAATTAATCATAATTGATTCATTAACAATTATAATTAATTTACTTAAGTTCTATATGTATTTGTGCCCAAAATCTTAGTGAAATACGTATAATGTCATTGTATATCAGTTAATCATATTATTTGGCATATCCATATATTACTCCTCGTAATATTAGGCGACAGTATGTGACATGTAGTAAGCATATAACACGTAGTCCAAATTTTATTTATTGGAATCGACGTCTCGAATCCAACAGTTTGATGTCTCAAAAGCTGCACCTAATTATTTCCTACAATGGTTCTCAAAAGACAAAGAAATGATAAAATTCAAATAGTTTTGCAAATTAACAAATATGATTTTGTGGAGGTTTGCATCAGGCCGAATTTATCTGACCCATTTTACTTCTCATCCGCTCCCTCTCTTTTATAACCCACTCACAGATACTTTCTCACACGATTCATGCCGTTATGCAGGTCACCAAGGCCCCAAGCGCTCCTCACGCGATCACGCGAGTCACTAAGCGTTGCTCCGCGCCGACGCCTCTGCGTCGGACACTCCCATGTCGCATGATCAGCCCTCAACTTTTTCTATAATAAAATAAAGGGGTCCACTTTCGGCGTTGCTTCATGCTTGGAGGAAGAAGAAGAAATGAGGAAGAGACGAAACTGACGAGCAGGATCCACTTGCAACAACTCAAAACTATAAATTCACAGGGACAATTTTGTCATTAAGAAAATTTGATTTTTTTTTTTATTCATTGTTTGTAGCCTTACAACAGACACCCATTAAACAAAGCAGAAAATAAACTTCCAAACCGCCCTTGAAAATAGCCCACAGTAGGACCTGGACCCCAAACCTCTCTCATGAAAGTCTTCCACCTTACCACTACACTAGGCATTTGATATTTCTTAACTGAAGTTAAGCATATTTAAAATGAGGTATGAATTTTAATTGATTTCTAGTGATATTTTACAATTTCACTATTTTGTAGTTGCTTATATAGAAATTGAGCTGGACTATGGTACTTCACAAAGCGTTATGCACGCAGTAATTCGTCTTCGTATCTCCAATTTTGATATCCAAACAATCGATACAGACCATTGAATCTGATCTCCATATTAAAATCTTTTTGGAATTCAAATATTACAATTTTGAAATTTTTTACTATATTTTAAAAGGATGATTAGTTGGTTAATCTGACGATTTCTGCATCATTCAATATGAGTGATTTTTCATCTCTATGAAAATAATAAAAACATTCTAAAAAATGTAAAATTCGCTCTCTAAAGAGATTTTAATATAAAGATCAAGTTCAACGATTTGAATCGATCGTTTAAATTTCAAAATTGAAGATACAAATATGTAGTACTTTGTGAGTGACGATTTTGTGAAATACCATAATCTAGCTCATATAAATTTCCCAAAATTCACACGAACACGGTAATAAAACAAGGACCGTCCGATGCTAATTTCGGTCACATTCGATTTGCTAAAATCAAAATCGATTTCAAAAAAGGATTGAAAGGGGAATAAGAATAACCTGTTGAAGGGCAGTCCAGTAATTGCCCAAAGATCCTCCTTTCAAATCGTGGCCTTTTCCCACAGAAAACGAGAAACACCGCCTCCATTCTCACACCTTTTCTTTCGTTTCCCTTTCATGGTACTATCACCATCACCTCACCTCCTTCCCTCAAAAGAAATCGAAAAAAGATAAAAAACGAACGCATAACTGTTCCTCTCTCTCTCTCTTTTATTCCTCTCTCCATCATTTCCAATCCAACTCATCTAACGACTTTCTACCTCAAAAATGGCAACACGGAGAGGAAAATGGCATCAACCCCCAGCTCAAACCCCAAGGATTCTCAACCTTCCTCGACGGAGCCGATCGACCCGAACCAGTCTAACCAAACCGGACCTGAATCTCATCTCTCTCTTTGAACTGGAAAAACGAGTAAGGGCTGAGTCAGCTCCAGTGTCTCCACCACGTCACTGTGACGAGGATTCAGGGGAGGAGAAGTGGCGATTCCAGGCGGAGATGCTCAGAGCTGAATGCAACTTTCTCAGAATGGAGCGTGAGGTTGCTGTGCGAAAGCTTGATCGCCAGCGTGGCCAGATGGAGACCACTCTGAAATCGGCTGTGGAGACTCTTGTCTCAGTAAGTACCATCAGATCGTGCACTAATTAAATAGATCGTTTATTTTTCTCTGTGAAATATAGTTCAAGATAATGTTTGATTGACATGATAGTAAACAGTGCAAGTGTGATCTGGGTACAAACGTGAGATCAATAGCAATGTGTAGTTTGTTTTTTCATCAAAATTGAATCTTTTTGTGTTATTTTTATCTGTTCAAAAGTGCTAAGAGATCAATGCAATGTGCATATAGGGAAGGAAGAAGATAGATGGCATGGACTTGGATCAAGAGATCCTAGATTTAGAAGAGATGTTGGATGAGTTGCAAATGGAGAAGGATGGAGGAAGACAGAGCTTTCGACAGCTCCAGAGGTGCCGAGGCAGGAACTTTGACCGACAAGCCTCTTCCCTTCGAAAGCGACTGGAGAAGATGCCGGTTAATGAGGAGGTCTCGGTCAAGGAGATACGTGAAATTACTCTGCCGGTTATCAATCGGCATGAGAAGGCATTACCTGATGATGAGATCGATCGGGTTGTTGCTGAAACAGAGGATCCAGATGAAAATGTACATACGTCCGATGTAAGTACTTATTATTTTTTTGGGTCAATTGTTACTCAAAAGCTCATGTCTTTTCGAAAAAGAATAAAATTTCTTCTTGTGTGTCAATTAATTTCTTGAGTTCTTGATTTTGTAACTTGTGAAAATGTGAAGGTGGAGGTGCTGAAGATGAAAATGGAGGGGCTGTCAAAGGGAATGGTTGAGAGAATGGTGGAGTACGGATTCATGCCACGCTGGAGGCAAGAACAGGTTTGATTTTGAACTCATTTACCTCCCTATCCACTTATCAATTGAATTAATTTGGCGTTATATTTAATTCCCGTTGGTTTTAAATTATTCAAATCTTTTTGGGAGAGAATAAGTGAATAACGGCTCACGGCCGTAGGTCAAGTTATTTTCTTGTCCGTCAAATTGCAACCCTGTATGGGATGCCGTTGACCTGTGTGACGTGTGTTATAAGCATGGTCAAACTATGCGTGGGAACAATACTTAAAGGGGAAGTTGAGTAAGTTTTGTCTTGTTCTGAGTTTCCAATTTGAATTTTAAAATGGAGCTGGAGATGTCAGATAGTGGGGCCCACATGTGCAGACTTGGTAAGGTGAGCTATTCATATAGCCGTTAGTTACTTAAAAGAGAGATAGTATTGCCTTGCCTGATGATCTTGTGGGATTTGTTTATGATTTTGTTTCTTTTTATATTGGTTTCTTTTGGGCATGTTTCTCAAGGTGCTTTTATAGGTGCCTGTGGATCTCTCTGATCTCTGTACCTTATCTGGCCTTGTAATAGCATTTAAGGCCTGAACTGAACTCACTGAAGTGGGTTATTTATTAGATATATATAGACTGTTCTTCTGGCTTCGCATAAGATCTGAGTATGTGATATCCTATATACTACTACCTTTGTTGAAAAACAATATTAATTAAATATTATATTAAGGTTGAATATATTAGTGCCAGGTGGCCACTTCCTTAACTGATAACAAGAAATCATTTGAAAAAGAGTTTGAGGTCGATAGTTGGTTTAGTAGGACAAACAATTTATATTTTAATAGTTTTAAGGATAATGGTAACAGAAGTTGTAGAATCTCTTAAAGTGAACTTAAGGTCGTAACAATGGATTCTAACGTTGAATAGCAACCACGAAATAGTATAATTTCATTTTTATTTCGAAACAAAATTTTATTTTGTTTATCGTTTTGTTTTACGAAATCATTTTGTTTGTCATAAAAGTACGAAACAAATCAAATATAAAATTTCGTGATATTTTGCACTATAATTTTTAAACAAAATGAAATTTTTTGTTTCATTAACCGTTTCATTCTTATTCATATCGTTTCGTTTTTATTTTGTTTTACGACGAATGAGAAAAATTAATTTCATTTTTATTTCGTTTACCACGAAATAAAATGAAAAACAACAAAACGGTATTACATTGACAATCTTATTCGTGATTATCCCTATAAAAATAGTAAAATAAAATAAAATGGAAGCTTTTACCAAATTTGGAATTAGTACTACAGAAAAATAATAATACTAATTAAATTGATTTATAGTTCTTTTTCTTATATAATAGGAACTTCTTTGAAAAGATTTGAGACATCACTTTGATAGCACGTGAATTGCACTTGCGTCTGGCATCTAGTGCAATTCTTTTTCAAAAAAGAATAAACCTTGGAACTGGAAGTGAAAAAGGTTAAACAATACTTGTTGTCTCTAGGGGACAAAGAAATAAATACAAACCGTTTCCAGACAAAACAAGTACATGCTCTTGGCTGGGCCCTCTCTAGAAACTTTTTGGTACAAGGTAGACTATCATGGGCTTAGCCCATGTGCAATACCTTATCATAGTTTGCACTGTTGGAGCCTTGGAGGGACCAATAATACTGTTCACTGTTTTTTTTTGCTTTTCTGAGTACTATGCCTGATGCATTTAAAACTTTGGAACTGAGCTTTAAGATTTCTAATACTTACATCTGAGCATGTTTGGGTCAACTTTAGATTGCAAATTTGCTGTTGAATGGTTTCAAAATTTTTGGAACACTGAACAAATTTGTCCACCCATTATACCTTTTCCTGGAAATAATAGCATAGTTATCACATTGTGAAGTTAACATAGAAGTTTGATGATGAGTCCACTTTTTATAGATACGATTTCAATTATCAAAATAGTCTGTCTATTTACATATGATAAATAAGATTTCAAGCGGTTGGGTTCAAGCCTGATAACACAATGTCGCTAGAGATTTATGAGCCTTCTCAAGCACTTATAAAACAAACACAAAAAATTTAGAAATTTAAATGAAGTCTATGACAAAAGCACCCCGAAAATGTCATTGTCAATGCATAATCTATTATTTTATGTATTAGTCATTTTTATAGTTGTTGTTTGCCTGAGAAAAGCAACATGAAGATGTAATTTTGTAAAATATTTTCCCCTTCTGGAAATGTATCCTACATCATCTTTAATTGAATTAAATAGGAGCTTCTACATGTGTTGAATGTGTTTGGCAATTGATTTTTCTCTAGAATTACTTTTGAACTGCAATAAAGCTTGCAGAACCAACTTATTTTCATGTAAATTTGGCATCCCAGGCTTTCTCTATGCCACAATACTTTCTATTGTAAC